>OMNZ01046389.1:0-10242 GCA_900303255.1 Lesueurigobius sanzi | reverse complement strand
TTGTAATAAGGTTTGGAGCAGGTAGGTCAATTATCTGCCATCTGTTTGCACATATTAAACCTAAAATAATTAGTGTTGGTCCGATACCATTTTTTCTCCACCGATCCGATACCGATATTTGGACTCAGAGTAGTCGCCGATACCGAGTACTACTCCGATACCACGGTGTAAATAAAAACACTAGCAAAAGTCTGTAAAAAGACGCCAAAGCCCATAGCACATGGCTCATTCTGCATATAAAATGTATTCTGTCGATGTTCTGTTTCTACTCTAAAGATTAAATGAAAGCAAAAAAGGAAACACAAATGTATCTGCTGTGAGGTTAGAGGTTTTAGTGTCTGCAGAGCCCAGAAAAACCCATTGTGGTATCGGAGAGGTTTTGGTTCAGGTACTCGCCGATACCGATACCTAAAAAATCTGTGGTATCGGCATGAAATCCGAACATCCCGAACATCCCTAAAAATAATTAATATATTAAATAACTTATTGCAGTTAAAAATTAGGAAATAAATCTCATTTTATTTGGAAAAAAGAACAAAAAAATCTTACTCCATTGGCAGATGGAGTCAGAATTACTCAATTTAAGGTCAAATATTCTTAAATCCTGAAATGTCCCTACTTATTTCATGGATAGGGTTGATTTATGACTAGAAAATGTACTAGTCTGTGAAACCTTCATTGACAATGGCAATAAATTCTATTCTGATTCTGATTCTTATGATTCTGATACAGTCAACAATGCCCAAAGCACAAACACAAGTTTTGAGAAAGTAAAATACTATAAAAGTGTGTTAAACAAGAGTCAAGGACTGAAAAAGCAATAGACAAAAAATGGGAGCTAAGAATATAAGAGTAGTAACAATAAAGTGCAATACTCGGCTCAGCTTTAGGAGTGATTTAAAAGTCATAATGCAGGAGGCAGATCTAACGCTCTGAGGGAGATCATTCCAGCACACGTTTGTGCCCGGGCAATGGCCCTTTGTTCTGTGGCCTCATCACGACAGCCCTGAAAATAGGAATTGTTCCAACCACTAAATGTTTAAATGTGTTAATATAATGTATTTTCTCACAGATGATTGCTGATTTATTGAACAAGCTCATAAAGATGAAAGCATGACCTAAACAACTTACTAACCAGTCATTGTAAGACTCAGTGGTTTCTTACTTATTCAGTTGTTAAATATTCAAAGAAATGTCCTGTGGGGAAAACTCACGACCTACTGAATGGTTCTTTTGGGCCCTGAAACACTGATATAAAGCATTTGCCACTACATACTTATACACACACTTAATCCTTCTTTCACTCAGTGTGTTTGAGCGACCCACTGTTCCAGATTTACAATATCAAGGAAAGACATTTTGGTTTTGTGAATGGATAGAGATTTTCTCATCTGTATCCAAGGCACCTGGCTGTAAGAGCTGACAGCCAAGACATTTCTGCTTTATAGAGAGTGATCTGTCAGAGCACAATCCTAAAGGATTCTACTGAACACAGGGAGTCACTGCAGCCTTGAAATGTGATCAAAACGTCTAAAACCTGTCAGGAGTCCTGCAGCATCACGCCCATAATACTGAGGAGTGTAGTAATAAACATGTGGATTAGACAGATATGGCTTTACTCTAGCTGTGTGTCACATGGAGCTGAAAGAAGCGTCTCTTGACCTTGTTGTTTATTTGTTTTTCAAATTTAAGAAAAAGACATGACAAGTGAAAACACTGACATTCTCATGCAGTGGATTTTTGTCTAGTTTTGTCCTTCAGCACGCTGGTAATACTGATCTAAAATAGGTCAATTATTACTTAAAATAAGAATATGTTATCCCCCTCTCAAACCACCACCTTATGGTGGTGGAGGGGTTTTAGCGCTCAAATGATAGGAGCTATGTTATTATGCTGCTCTAGGGTCAGGTCAGACCAAGAGCAGTTCATCTTATGATGAGACCTTCAAGGCCTGCTGCGTCGCCCAGAGGTGAAGGAGTGTCATGAGGTCGTCCTCTCATGGTCCCACCACCTGCAGGAGGAGCCATAAGGGACCGGTGCAGTGTGATCCGTACAGCTTGGCCTGCTGCCCCCGCGATATTGTACCTACCTCAATGGAATACGTCCTTTTGCACTTAATAATAATACCATTGCATTGCACTTTACTATTAATAAGTGGAAAAAACTTCCATTGGCAGATTTTCTTTTTATTTGGCATTCAAATTAGGTCAAGTAATTTGAACTAATTGTGATATATTTTTGCAGTGCATCTTAGTTTTAGTGTCAAAGTAAAAAATAAGCCTGAACTCTCCCATTACGATATTTATTTTTGACGTTTTGTCGAGTCACGTATCCATTCACAAGACTCTTTAGTCCAAATATGGTCATTTCATTTCTGAGAGACAGAAATATAGGCAATTTTGGCTATTTTTATATGAAAACATAAAATAACAGTACATTTTATTCTCATATTTATGTCTGTAATATACAGTTAAAGATTTTTCTCTCTAATCACCTGCAGTGTCTCGCCTGTCAATCACGACTCCAGGTTTGTTTGTTTTTTACACAGGATTTGTTTTTGTTTGTTTGTTTGAGCATAGTTCACAGAAAAGGGCAATAAAGCTTAAAGGGAGTAGATAGAAGTTTGCAGAAAGCTTTTCTTTCAGTAAACATTTCATAAACATCACAGAATCAACAAATCAATCAATCAGTTTTTGTAACGGCCAATATCACAACAGGAGTCATCTCAGAGGTCGGTACAAACACAAAACAAGTCAAAATCAAACATCAAATATGAAATGTCAGCCTGGGGTTTCCCCATCCTTAGACCCTCCCCCCGCGGCGAGGAAAAACTCAAGAAAACCACGTGGGACAAAACGGAGAAACCTCGAGGAGAACCACATTGGGGAAGGGATCCTCTCCTATGGTCGGATGGGCCAGATGGTTCCCAGGCTGACGACAGAGGCCACTGTCCAATCCTGTTCGCAGTCCACCGGATCCTCGACAGCCAGGAGCTACCACTCCCCGTCCACAGATGGACAGGTGTGGGACAGAGAAACAGGACACAATGTGAACAGCAATGAACAGAATAAATGTAAAAGTAGAACTAAATATTGCAACATAATTGATACGGTGAGAAGGACAAGAGGATAGGGCTCAATGTGCTGTACTTCCCATCTGTTTCTCATCTGCTCAAAATGTTTCTTCGAAAAGAATCATTTTGATCGTTTATGGTCGTACAAATAAATATTGAAAAGATAAATAAATATCTCACTGTTAATGTCTAAATGATAAAGGGATGAACAGCACAAAGTAACATAGTCCTACAGTAAAGATTAGAAAAGAAAAGCACATGTCTTGCTTTTGTTAGAAAGAAACACCAAGACCAGATATCTTGGCAGTTTTACTCCGGTTTTGCTCTTTGTGTCGTCTTTTGGGAGATGCACTGCTCACGGCGTTGGGACATAAGTTTTCTCTCCCATTGCACAACAGCACTCTGCCAGCCTGATCGAGTGATCCAAGCTAATCACATTTAATCACACCTAATCGCATGCAATAAGCGCGTCAGAGTGCTCACGGACGACAAGGCCCTCCACTCACATCTCTTTACTCATCCCTCACTCAAAATCAGTTCACATTCGTGTTTACTTCTTCTGCCGTTAGATCAGGGGCTCGGAGCTGGAGGGGCTCTTTGTAAAACTTGAAAAAGGAGCAAGACGCCAGCGGTTCACAAGCGCGTCGTGGATGATCGCGTATAGTATCTGACATTCGCGGGCAAAGACCTCCTCCTTAAATCAGCTTTTGTCCAATTTTACATTCAGCACGCAGGCTTTTTTCTTGTTCTTTAAAGCCTCTGCATCGTAAGCCTCTGCGATTTCGCCCAGTGTTTCTCCCCCCACTTTGATCAGATGTTGAAGTCCCGCAGAGATGTTGCTTTAGACAGCGCCAGCATGTTATAATAATGTACAGAGATAAGCAGAGCCAGATAGGATTTAGGGAGACTGCACACGCTCCGCTTTCGAAATGAAAGTGTTGCATGTGACATGATCAATGGCTCTGTACATCATGTTTCATGGATTCAAACAATAATGGGAAAGGCAGGTTTTGCTGGATGTATCTTATTCACCTTAGATAATTTAACATATTGCTATCATGTTTTATATTATTGGTGCCATTTGGGTGTCCCGCAGAGCATTGACTCAAATAACCTTTCTTTGGAGCACAATAACAGAATTCCAAGGCTTGCCGTGGAAGAGGGTCTAAGAATAGGGGATACCCTGACAGTAACATACCAACACACATTAAAATAGTAAGTGAAACAGCACATAAATCATTCTGAATATGGTTTTATTTGCAACTGAAGACACTTCAAGATGAGAATTGAGAACGTACTTTTCGTGCTTCCCTCATCATCATCCCTCGTAGCTGGAGTCGTGTTTCGATCCACTCGCGCATGTTTGAGTAATCTCTGATTCTCTCTCCGGTGGATATTCTTAGCAGCGCGTGAGCTCCTCCTTTTCCCCAAAGCTCCTCCCACTGCACTTACCTCTCCATCTCTGGCACAACTTTATCCTTTCATAAACATTGGAGATGACTTTACTGCGGCAGCACGGAGCATCCTTTTTTCTCTCCTGCTTTCAACTGTCGAGCTGTGTAGGAGCAGGAAGGGAGGGGCTTGACGATAGTTGTTTTTGTCATAAATTCAGCATTTTCTAGCCAACAAAATGCTAAATAATGTTCAAGGTGTGTTTGAGATTATCACCAAATGCATGGAAAAAGCCTAATACCCCACCTTTACTGCACTTGGTCTTATTTGGTTAATTAAAGGTTAAAGGAAATGAAACATTGACATGATTGTTAGGTTATTACAGAGTCATTATTACAGAACATCTGCCCGATAATTGTTGCTTGTTCTTCCACTATTTTGAATTGTGTATTTTGCATCAAGTACAGACACTGTTTCATACCTGTCGCTGTCGCCTTTACTGACAGTTTGAATTGAAAATAGAGTCTTGATTTTACCAGCAAGAGATTGAATATATTAGTATGGATGCTGAGTTTAGTGCTGGATGGTTTCGAGAGGACATGAAGCTAATACAGATATTTTATAGTGGCTTGATTTTTATTATTTGGCTTATTTAACCAGGATAGTCCCACTGAGATTTCAGAGTCTCTTTTTCAAAGGAGTCCTGGTTCCCGAGGGGATTCTATTGTACATATTTTTGTGGCAGTTTTGTGATATTTTGTGCAAAACGGAGCGCACAGGAAACCACCTTAGACACGGAGAATGTATAAACTCCACACCCGGTCCAGGAATCAAAGCCCAAACCTTCTTGTTCTGAGGCGAGAGCACTAACCACTCCCCGAAATGTGTAGTCCTTTATACACACGGTTTTAATTAATTGTGTTCTTTCTTTGGTTTTGTCGAAAATAGAGACTTTTTATCTGAAATCTCCGAAGACAACTCCACCGAATCTCATTTGCTGTGCTTAATCAACCATTTTAAGCCTAATAATTTCTGCTAGTCCTCTTAAGGCGACTCATCCAAGAAATTACATCTATTTCCTTCTTTCAATATTTAAATTTCTCATCCTCGAGACCCGTGAGTGCAAAGACAGAAGTGCTCAAATTGACATCTTGACTGTAAGTCCTTTCACATTCCGTCGTGTGCACAGCAACAGCATCTTAACAGACACATGTCATCAGAGATAAAAAGCAGATTGACTGTTAATTTGGATCCGCCAGCTCACAGGGTGAATCCAATTAAGATAACCATCGTCTTTTAAAATGGGCCCCCAGAGGCTAAGTGCTTCCCAGCCTTCAAAGACACCAGCAACTAAGAAGCGTGCATTTGGCTTAATCTCCAATTGCATGTGCACACTCCCACCCTTTTTAGAATCAATTTGACCGCAAAATTCCAAGAAAATGTCAGGAAAATGAGAATGTAAGTCGCTGAAGTCATACAGTATGTACATTTGGTCCATTCATGTTTTGTAACTTGAAATAATGGATTTAAAGTTCTAAAGGTCTGACACGCATATATTTTACGCCACAATGCACACCATATGCTGACTCCAGGTTCCACTGGAAACGCTGGAGGAGGTAGTTTCACGTCTCAGCGGGAGGCTCTTTACAGACGTTCTGCTTCTTGTGAACTTTTTTTTTTCAGCATTTGCACAAAAGTACAATACAAGAAAATACAGGATGGGGGTATCTTGGTTTAGAAGACAAGTTGGCAGTTTGCTGCACCTCTTACACACATATGTCTACATATACAGAGTTCGGGATGGGCTGCGACAAAGTAACAGAAGAACAGAACTACCATAAGATTTTGCCATAAGACATCCCACCCCCGCAATCCATATTCCTATATTGTGAACTGCACATAACAAGGATGCATGGAGAATGATTGCATCACAGCCCCCGTCTGAACACTGATTGGCTACATCGCGATCGATAAATGTTTGGTTTTCTGGCTTCTCACGGTTGTATATAGTCAAACAACTCAGAGAGACACAACATCCAAAAGTTTCCAGGAAGTTGAAACAGTGATAACCTGGCTTCTTCTGTCTACTCTTGGGCACATGTGAAAGCGTGTGTTGGGCACATAGCACTGTTTGCTGGACAAAAGCATGTACTGCAGTCTCATTGTGCAAAATTAGTTTTTTTGGCACCTCAAAGTTTTCATGTAAAAGCAGATGATAAAAGCTGCTGTGTAAACAACACCAAAAAGTAGTCATCTGGTGTGGATTGTTGAGAGTTGAAAAGAGAATATCATGCAAAATCCACATTATCAAACTTTTGGTCATGCTATAATGCTGTATCTTTGACAAAAACATACCTATAGTAGCAGTTTGGCTTATTCACACATGGTTGAGTTACCCTGTTCACTTCACGTCATTTCTTCTACTCCAAAAGTAGTTTTCTGTACATAAAGTATTCTTTAAATTTCAATGGTGCTAAACCAAGGAGTTCTGGACTGAAACTGTGCCATTGATTTCTCAGCATGCCGATAGTAAACACTTAAAACACCATTATTGCTTCAGTGGACTCGGATCAGTAGTATAAACAAGGCTGAAAACTATAGTTGTGGACTATGAGCAAGAAACGCTTTGCAGAAAAAGCTATTCTTAACATCAACAGGTGGAAGAGACCATTTTGAACTCTCGAGAAGACGAGGCTGGGCACTGTATGTTTTAGGCACTAATGGTATCGCGGAAAAAAGGTACCGAAAACGTATTTTCTTTTAGATCGCAAGTTTTGATGCCTGGCAGGTCCTGAGACAGCACTAAAGAAAGTTACTTGGTTGACAAAGTCTTTTCTGGAATCTTTTCTGGAATAAATGGCCGCTATTGCTCTGTTGTATGGTTCTAGATGACCAATAATATAATCTAGGCATTCGTTCAGGCACCGGTATCGTAAACAAAGTGTCACTAAAGTACTGGCATTGAAAAAAATCAAACAGTACCAAGCCCAACGTGCTAAATATACAGGATGACTCAAACATGAATGACAGAATGAAACAAAACTCACCTCCAGGTACGTTTTAATGAGGGACATTCACTTAGACATGCTTCAAAGCTATAAAAAAACTGATTTAGCATAAGACGGGCGCTTGAAGACATCAATTTTACACATTTGTTCCCTCTGTACGCATCAATAAGGATCTACAATGGCCCTGTTTAAATATTGTTCCCAAAGCCGCTGCGCCGAGCCAAACTAAACACCGAGGGAGGAGAGGCAGCAACATGAATCTTGTACCAACAAACTAAAGCCAGCGCCGGAGGGCTGTAGAGGCGCACAGGCAGTTCATAATCGAGCTCTGATGTGCTGTTCTGTGTGTGTGCGCTCGTTTTCCCAGGATGCTTTGCTGCGGCTGGCGGCGGTGGTGGATGTTCGCTCGCTCCGGGGCGCGCTACGAGACAGTGTCCAGGAGCTGCTGCCCTCCACGGTACCCACACACACACACACACACACACACACACGCTAATACTTTATTAGATTATGTGGGGATGGTTGGCAGGGCGAAGGCGCGTCCAGAGAGCAGCAAACAAGAGACTCATTAGAGCAATTAGACTGATACAAATGACCACAAGGTGAAGAAGTAATGCATTGTTTGGAGACTTAGCTTTGTATTATCTGTTGGAATGGGAGGTGGGAACGCTCTTTTTATAGGCACATTCACCCAAAGCACTTTACAATGGACAGTTATTCACATGTTTTCCATAGTGGGGGCCAGAACTAGCATAACCAGATTGTGTACATTAAAACTGTATAAAATCTGGTACCGTTTTTGTGCCAGATGTTGTACAAAAGTTTACATAACCTTTTAAGTTCTTATCCTTTTTTCCCCCTCATGGTTAGTGGTTGTGCACAGCCATTTATTGTCAAAGAACTGAGTTTACTCTTGAAATCATAATGAAGCAGAAAGTACTCAAACGTCCCTGATCTAACGTTCACCTTCAACAACTGCCAGGAAAATTGTTCAGGAGCAAAGAAAAACTCCCTTCAGCTGAAATACAGGACTCTCTGAAGCAAAAGTGATGTTTGTTTCAAGATGGACAATATGTAAACGTTTGATCAGGGACATTTGGCTAGTTTCTAGTTGAAAAGCGTAAACAAACAGGTTTTTTGACAATAAATGGCTTCACACAACCAAAAAACTGCTTCATGCATGGTCCTGGTGAAAATCAGGGACAGTGCTTGTGTAAAACATGGGATAAATCAATTGGTGTTACGGAAATTTACGGGGACATGGGACAAGGAGCTCAAAACTGGGATTGTCCTGGGTAAACTGGGATGTCTGGACTTCTTTTTTTAGGTACCAATGGTACACTGTCAAAAGAAATGGGGTACTTCAACACAAAATTGCAAAATTAGTTTTTGCCAAGTTCAATAAAGCTGTATGAAATAAGGAACGTAAGTTGTGGCACTATTCAATTTTCCCTCTAAAGTGCTGCGAATCAAAGTGAATTTGAAATTGTAACCTAATATATTTATTTCTTAAAGACCCAATATTGTTTTTTTGTAAAATGTCTGAAATACACAGGTTTGGGACTACTTTCTTGGCGCATGAATATGGTAGTGAATGTACGAGATCAGGTTCAAATGTTATAACTCGTTATGATGAGTCAAATTTACATTTTAGCTTAAAAATTTAATTTTGATTAAAACATCTGAACATTTTAATCATAGTTTTTGTCATAAGGAACTACTTTTGATTTAGTTTTAGTCTAGCCTGGCCTTAGCCATCTGTAAACTCCGGTCAATTATCATTTTCCCTACATGTACGTCTGGGTCTGATCTCAGTGGCTGCGTTAACATCGGTTGAATTGCGTCGGACCATTCAGCGAGCGGGGGAGGCGGGTGTTGTAGGCCAGGCCAACGAGTGGGTAAAATCAGATCCAATCGTTTCAAACTTTGAAAGGAGTTGACTCCTCCCACCTGAAAACGGAGATCAATTGTGTAGGGCCAGACCCTCTGTACGAAATGAGTACGAGGGGATGGTAAGACCAGGCTAGTTATAGTCTATATCTGTAAAAAATATAACTTTGACTTAAAAAAATATCTTGGTCAATGAAACGAACACTGCATCTCATATAAAACTCTGAAGTATATCTGTTGAGGTCCTGGTAACCGTGGCTTGTTTGCAGGACTGTGTCTGCGTCTACCTGCTGGTGGGAGAGCTGTGTCTGCTGTGTGATGACCCTCCACATGAACTGCCACCGGATGGAAAGATCAGGTGGGTCCTCCTCTCGTCTGTCTGATATTTGGGACTGTGCCACTGCAGCCTGGTGCTACTTGGCTCGACTCGCATTCGCCCCGCTCTGTTCCACTCGGCTCCGTTGGTTTTGTGGGTCGTTGGGCCACAATCTACTGCAGAGAACAACTGTAACCAAAAATGGCGCTGTATCTCACCCTATAGAGTATCTCGAAAAATATCACCCTATGTTTCAAAAAAAATAATGATGCTTCAATATTGGAGCCAGTATCGATTTTTTTTCATTTTCAGGTTCACCTTGGGAAGGGAAACTTATTTGTATTGCGCTTTTCATATGACACAAGTCACACCCAAAGCACTTCACACCTGAAAGGGAGGGGCTCATTCACTCCATGCTTCTGGGCCAGACTGACAGAAGCGAGGCTGCTCACATCTGTGCCAACGGTCCCTCCGGCCACCACCGAACCACTCACACATAGGCATTGGGTGAAGTGTCTTGCCCAAGGACACAACGACAGTCTGCACCTGCAGGAGGGAAAAAG
>OMNZ01046368.1:1838-13365 GCA_900303255.1 Lesueurigobius sanzi | reverse complement strand
CATACACCAATGTACGCAGACACTGGAGGCAAGGTGGGTGAAGTGTCTTGCCCAAGGACACAACGACAATGTGCACATTCAGGAGCTGGGATTCGAACCCCCGACCTTCCGATCATGAGACGACCCGCTCTACCATCTGCGCCACTGTCGCCCCATAAAGCTCTGAATGAACCCATATGGAATTGTGTAGTAAACAAAAAGATGAAATAGAATCTTCAAAGTAGTCACCTTTTACTTTGATTACTCAATGAGCTTCACTGTAGTCACCAGACATGGCTTCACCGGCTTGTTGACAACTCATTGAGTAAATACGAAGAGTGTGCTAGGCAGTATTAAAACTGGCTATTTTAAAGACAGACTGAAATATAAAACAGTAATTTACTTAAGAGTTATTTCCATTTTTTGTTTACTAAGTGTGTCCAAACCTTTGTCTTCTGGTCACTTTAATTACATTTCAGGTAAATGAGTAGCACATTGCTTACCTATTTGTCTGATATAAAAGAAAAGTGGTGTATGCGCTCATTCCTTTAGCTGACTACAAGTACCTTACCGTTACATACAGTACATGCCTACAGGCCATATGCTGCCTTGAATGATGCAATGTAGCATGAGCTGCAGTGACAGGTGCCCTATTATAAGACACTGTTGGTGAGTGGATGTCTCCTGTCTGCCTCCTGTTTATTCCACACACATTTGCGATAATGCGGATTTGTCAGCAGGTGATACTGACTGCTGTGCGTGTCCTCACTCTCCACAGTCCAATCCTCAGTCTGCTAAAGCGGTGAGATGGGCCGCTTCACTCACATGACCACAGATGAAATCCAAGCCCATGTCCGGAAGAGCATTTTGCTCCTCTGCGGAGCTGGAAGTGGTTTGGAGATTTGATAGTAAAGTTTTAATTATGCTGTAAAAGGTCTCTGTGGGTCTCACTCCATTTTCAGGCGAGTGCTTCATTATCTGAATGAGAGCACGCTCGGGAGCTCATGATCCCTAGCCTCTGGAAATGACACTACAGCAAGAGGAGGCACAGCAGTACACTTCTAATTTACAAATAACTCATAACTAGCCCTCATATACAGTATATATAGGCACTATTTGGACAAACTCATCAGAACTTTTAGAAGTTTTAGTTATTGCTGGTTAGACATTTGAGTAGTGCTTTTTAAATGTAATCTTCACATAAAACCTGATCAGGAACAGCTACGTATATGCCTTTCAATAATAGGCTGTTGACAACTCTCGATGAAGTCATTTTAATTACTAGTATACTTGTATATTTTGTCATGTGATAAATCAAAGTCAAAGCAGGCTATCCTCCACCTCACACTTAATATCTTTGCGCTATGCATGAACTAGACCCTCCGTAATTGGCCTGATCAGAAAGCATGTGGTCTATGGTATGTGAATCTCTGAAAAATGACAGGTGCGCTGCCGGTATTTGGGCCATCCAAGTTGTGGGTTTAGCCCCGTGCCACACTGAAACAGATGCAAATGAGCTTTTAAGCCGTGGCCAGTGAAAAGGCATCCACTGAAGCCACCCCACTTATCCCCTTATCCTCTCCTAAGCTATGGACTCAGACAGACAGTGGAGGCTCGAGCTTGCGCCGTGGAGTGGCTGGAGTCATTTGGGACACGGGTCTGGATGCCTCGATTTGGTGCCTGTCACGTCTCTCTGGGTCAGGCCTGAAATATGCTCATCTCCCGGAGCCATGGCTGTCACTGCCAACAATCTCTCTGTCCAAGATCTCTAAGGTTGGTGAGGTATTTTATTGCCTGTTGGACAACCAGAGAAAAGTTTCGATAGCTGTTCTAAAACTGTAAATCCTTGAATATGAGGCTGAACCTGATGGATTCTCCTCAAATCCACTGGTGCTTTGAGCCAATCGCGTGGCAGTAAATCACAATTCATTTCAATCATCTTTATTGCCAATTGTATGCTGTTTTCCATCAGGATACAAATTAAACTAAATTTCAGTGCCTTACGATAGTAGTTCATTGCTATGTAGCTACTTTTGAGAACTTCTGTGATTAGCTAAAACAGCTCTCAAACTGGATTGCTCCAGGTTATACCTTACCCAAACTTCCCTACAAGCTTAATGTGTGCATATTGAGGTTCGTAAATGGTATCTTCGAGACAATCACGCAATCAAATATATTCTCCATCTCTCATTGTGAAACTGCTGGCCGTCATGTGCCAGTAATTACGTTGATATGGATCCTGTGAATTAGTGTATTGTTATTGACTAGCTGCCTGTCACTGGGGAAAGAAACAGGCAGCCTTTGTGTTTTTTTTTTCCAGCTTTCCAAAGTCTCCCTTTCCCGTCTGCGGCTGCACTGTCACACCTGATATTTTGTCTTGCTTCATGGTGAGGCTTGAAGGATTACAGTTGCCATGGTTTCTTGTTTTTTGATCATCCTTATATAATGTTATTGGTGGCTGGTTGCACACACATACACACAGGCAGTCGGAGAGTTTGTGTCAGTAAATGTTGCTTTCCACCCACACGTCCTTGTCCTTTCTGGAGGAGCCTGAAGACAAACAACATGCAGCCTGTGCCTCCGTTCCTCCTTTGCACCTCTTTAAAGCACTATGTCGCTGGTTGATTTGCCCCGTTTTTACAACCTAATAATTGTAGCTCTGTCATCTCCCAATTTTCTTATTTGCATCTTTTCCACCATGTGGGATAGTTCCCTTTTACTCTGAAACAAACTCTTCTAAGCATGCATACTGTTTAGCCCCTGGATACGATTATTCCTAATCTCTTCTTGAAAAGATGCAGCGTGCTAGCCCCCGTTAGCTGTGTCCCACTCATGCTTTAAACACATGGTTGACTCTTGCTTTTATCTGTCCGGGCGTTTCATGTCCGAGCCTTTACTGGTTCACTACGCACCACCTGCACAGCTTCACAAGTATCTCATGTCTTCAGGGCCAGAGCTGCGGTTTGAAGCTCCATTTTAAATGCACTTTATACTAGTTTGGGTTTTTGCTGCTTGGCGTAAAAGTTACAAACTGCAGCCAAATCATTGAGGCACAACAATGTTGCCATGAAAAATCAATAACGCCTTAATCAGTCTCCAATCACGTTCTGTTATTCACCTGCAGATTCATTGAAATGTTTGCAAACAAATTTGTATTTCATCCTGTTTCAAAGACCGTCTTTTTCTCAGATTACATTATACAACTTGGTGGAATAAAGTATATTTTTATTGAACGTTTAGTCATTTATTGTTTAAGTGGTTCAGTAGCAGTGCAGGCAACTCTGGAGGATAGTGTGATACATCGGCATAAACAACTCTGCAAACAAGCTCTCCGTGCACAATAATTAACCCATCAATAAAGATAACAAACTACGACTTTTCAGAACATCTCATTAAGGGACATAGTAAATGACCTGCAGATTGTGTAGCCCTAGCATCATATGCTGTCCTGCCGTAGACAATGCTGATTGATTCTGCACATTTCTAGTATGACAAGCGATATGAGTGAGTGTCCACACCAGGGGCGCCCAAAGTGAGGCCAAGTCTGTCCCATCATTTCATCCAATTATTTCATATTTCATCAGTGACATTAAAATATGTTGTTTTGGCACGCCTTGTAAGCAGCTTACACCATGAGACATGCACCTTTTCAAAAAGTAATTCTGTGTTCAGCCAAAGTAACGACTGGATACAAATGTATGAAAAGAATATGTATTTCTATAAGACATTGTAAAGTATAAATAGTATTTAGTGTTATTAATTAGTATTTAGTGTTATACGCCCCAGCATCCCCATGTTCATCAATTTTTCCTATAATGGTTTGCCAAGATTCTTCAGTCTTCATCTGTACTATGTAGTTGAAGTGTCGGATGTTTCGATCTTAGTCCAAAGATCTTCCTCAGCGAATAAAGATTTAAACACGTCCGTGGGTCTCTTAAGAGCAAACCAGAAGGAGGAGTTAACCTCTAAGTCCCTCCTCTCTTGGTACTTAAGGTTGGAAAACATCTTAGCCTATTCATACTTAGGGCTCGTTACTTCTCTTTACCTATAATGCATCACCAAACTAACATTTATAGGTGAATGGCCATATCTAACTTTGCCTATTTCTGTAATTGAAGTGTTCATTTCTCAATTTGAATATAAGACTTAAGCCATAATAATAACTAATAGGTTGCTTTCAAAACAATTGTCATCAGAAAAACAAGAAAACATCCTGGTGTACTTACAGTAAATAACCTTGTTTCCTTGCTGAGGTCAGGTTCAGAGGTAATAGTGTTTTGAACTGCAAGCCTGGTTTAAAAAGAGAGAGGTTTTTTACATCACTTACTTTTTGTCCGCACTCACCACCTGCGAATGTTTACCTGCACGCAGAGACACCAGCGCCGGACTCCAGGCAGGTGAACATAAAATCATTATCCTGTTGAGTGCTACAACACGGCAACATGTTCGACTTTATTTGGAGGGGAGGTCATACAGTCAATAAAGAGAGTCTGTACATGGGTAAATAACTGGATCGAACACGGTGTGATACTCTCAACACAATGGGAGCTGCTCATGCCTGCCATTTTGTTGCCATAGAAATTGTGCAATAATGCTTTGGACGGCGGCTCGTGCAAGCTACACCAGTGAAGCAGGGATAGCAGCTGTTCAGACTCCGCAGACTCGATAATTCTATCAAAAAATGGGCTCCACAACAATCATTTATTTTAAAAAGAGTACTTATACATCTGCCATGTCTACTCGTGGATATATCTCACGCTGCTGTGTCTTTTATGAGAACAATAACCTCAATATTTAAAGGTACACCGCATAACATTTCACCCATCATTTTTAGGGACAGAAATTCAAGAGAGAGAGAAAAAAAAACAAAGAACCAAGGCACTCCTCCCACAACATTAAATCTCTATTTAAAGCCAACAAGCGTACATAGTTGCTGATCCTTACTACGTGTGGAAGAGACCAGCAACGTGTTTGAAAGGATTTTGTGCATTAGCCCAGCAGGTATAAGGCTTTTTAGAAAATGTAAATAGAAAATGTAGGTTGTGGGAGGAATGCCTTGGTTCTTTTTTTTTTTTTTTTTGTCTTGAATATATGTCCCCGAACACCAAAAAGCACCTTTCCGTCTCCGCAATGTTGACTAAAAGCAGCCATATATGAGATTTAAATAGGTTAGGTCCCCTCCAAATCCATTCTTTGATTACCCACTGCAAAAAAAAAAAAATAGCATTGCAGTCACAGTGTGCCTTCAACATTTAAAAACATCCTTTGGCTCTTTTGATAACGCTTAGCTACAGAACACACGCGTCATTATGTTTAATTTGCTTCTTTTGCTACAATTTTCTCCCCTCCTCCATCCCTCTTTTCATTCTTCCATCCTTTTGCTTCGGCTCTCTTGCGACGTATTACTTCCCTTTGATATCCTTCCACCGCCGTCACTGTCACATTTCTTTCCTTATCCTACTATTTTACTGTTCCCTTCAAACCCTGGCTCGCCTCCTCCCTCCCACTCGCTACCCCACTCACGTCCAGGTCTGTTTCCACTGATAAGGCGCACACTTACACACTGGCAGAAAAGAGAGAGAGAGATAATGCCGTTGATAGTTAACATCACGGCTAACCGCTTCCTCACTCGCACGTAATTTCTAATAAAGTATTTGTCAGTCTCGGCTTGGTGCGAGCTGTAAGCAGTGGAGAGTGGAATTAAAAAAGGGGGGGAAAAAAACGAGATTGTGAAGGTGTGAAGCTTTCTGTCCTGTTTCTAAAAAATCCATTTTGTTTGGAGACGCAGTGAAAACAGAAATAGTACCTGTCATTTCAGCTCCGGTCGAGAGTGCAGATTATTTGTCTTATCTGGAATGAAATCAAATGCTGAATACCGTATATCAAAACAGACATCCAAAATGAGAATACATAAAATATATGATTGGACTGTATCATCCCAATTGTTCTAAATACTTGACTACCCATTATGGTAAAAAGACTCTAGAATATTTTTTGGTATATTCATTTGAAGAATATTATTTTGAAGTATAAAGAAAAACAGAAAATATGATTTACTTCACAGGTGTCAAAGTCGCGGAGTTGATTTAATCTTATAGAGCACAAATCAAAACATGTCAAAAAAAAATAGCAAGTCTCTAGCCCATTCCTGTCAGGAGTTATGGATGTTTAAAGAAATAACCAAAATGCTCACTCCAGCCACTAGGGGGCAGCCAACATCTAAAAAACGGAAGGAATTCCACACCTGTCTAGCAGAGAACACTGACACTGTACCATTATAAAAGCTACACAAACAGAAGCTGTTCTGTCACTGATAAAGTGTTTTACAGCCCCCTGGAGACACAGGCTTGTAATACAAGTGTAAGCCATTATTACTGTTTATTACGCTGCAGTCCTGTAACCTGGCAGAAGCCAGATTGATATGTGTATAGCTCTAAACTCAGTTCTACACGCCAATCATAGCAGCAAGTCATGTGACGTATCACCCTCAGTAGGAAATCTAGTCGGGAGGGAAAGCACAAACATCTTTTCCATCTACAAACTCACATAGGGCTTGCTCTTTTTTTAAATGAGAAATGGTCTGTATTTCAGCTAAAATATAGTCAATTGCGGCCTCCGAGGTAGCCATGTTTGTTTTTTTTGGCTGACTGTCGCCATACCTACTGTACATATCCCGCCCCAAGTTACACACAGGCATGTCATTGGGCCCAACCACTGGTGTGACCAGACGCACCTATCAGCTGTCGCCTTTCAAGATGGATTTGTTGTGAGACTGAAAATTCAACCAAAATGAGTTTGACACTCATTCACACTCAAAAACTAATCAAATCCTTGATTTTATCTGAAGTCTTTTCGCACCTAAAATAAGATTAAATATCAAATTGCACTTCAAAATGTAATTTTACTTGAAAAAAAGAACACACATTTTATTCAATTGGCAGATTGCTTTATTTGGCAATTAGGAATGATTCAAATTAAGGTTAAATATTCTTAAATTCAGATTAAAAATATATATATTATATATTATTTTTCTTAACTTATTACGATATTGTTTTTTTTGCAGTGTACACAATTGCTAAGCATTTCCATGAAAGTAAAAGTGTTGGAGCTGATATTTCCATTTGCTGTAAACAGCTTCATTTACATCTGTGTAAGTTCTCAGTCGTACAGGAGTTGTCCATCGTAGGCAAAGATTCTTCAGTCTTCATCTGTACTCTGTAGTTGAAGTGTAGGGTGTTTCGCTCTTCATCCAAAGAGCTTTGTCAGTACTGAGTGAACTTGGACGCCAGTTGAACTTATAAAGACCAGTAGGAGAGGTTTATCTGTAAGTCCCACCAAGAGAGGTGAGACTTTGATCTCTGGATGAAGAGCGAAACGTCCTGCACTTCAACTACAGAGTACAGACGAAGACTGAAGAATCTTTGCCTTTACGAAGCTTCGTATACAGTATTCCATCTCCTTCATTGGCTGATCTTGCCCCAAACTCCTTTTCAAATGTCTATTCACCATCGTTCGCTCGTGTTCCTCTGCTGCTCGTGGTCCAGACTTCTGTCAGAGCCAAGAGCCACATTTTACAAGTCCCTTTCATCGGGTTCAAGTCACAGTCGGAAAATTATGTGAAACTAATAAGAGCATGGGGCCATTACCCGCCTCGGAGTCTTTCATTTTGTTTCGTCATTTTTACCCAAGTTGAAGTTAGAATTACATTGTGCAACAGGAGGACACACTGTCACCAAGCAACTCCTCAACTATTCACTGACTCTTTACTCTCTACACTTGGTCTATTTAAACACGCACACCTTAAACTTTATGCGCCTTCATTTCAGTAGGTTTCGTGGCAGCTTTTTGCATGTCCCAAATGAGGGCTCACATTCCCAGTTTAGAGTTACTGGACGAGGAATAGCTGCGGTCATACGAGAAGCGGCTGGTATTTTTCCGCCTGTGAGCGCGGATAGAGAGGTAACTTCTCTTGGCTTTCAGAGCGTCTTTTAAATTGGCCAAAATGCCGGGAAGCTGCCAAACACAACAGGAACAAACAAGGCTGTGATTAGTGTGACGGCACGGCCAACTGTCTGCGACAAAATGAATGGACAAATACAGTTGTTCCAGACAGAAGCCATAAACGAT
Organism: Lesueurigobius sanzi; assembly: GCA_900303255.1. Lineage (NCBI taxonomy): Eukaryota > Metazoa > Chordata > Actinopteri > Gobiiformes > Gobiidae > Lesueurigobius > Lesueurigobius sanzi. Next base: position 5,259 of record OMNZ01046368.1, on the reverse strand, counting down.
TTCATATTTTGCTCTGGTGTCCTGGAAGGAAGGAGTAGTCACATCAGGCTACAGGAGATTATAAGATAGTGTTTGTGGCAGCCCCAAACATGGATAAATAAACTATACAGCGTTAAGATGTATCTAAATTACTGATAGTAACTTTTTCTTATTAGAACAAGTCGCACATTCCCTTTTACCAGATTTATTTGATCAAATGTTTCTGATACTCCCATGTCTGGCCTTCGTCCCGCAGCCCACACTCCTCAAATGCCATCCCATTCTGTCTTAAATGTCACTTCAACTCAAAGTCCCCCCAAAAAGTCACACGAGGAGGCGAGACGCACTGACATTACATTATACTTCTCCCTTGTTATAGATAACTGGGACAAGGCAGCGCAGAGTCTCCATTTTGACAGAATTTATGCGGACTTTAAAGGTCCTGTTATGTTTTATTCAGCTTTTTAAAATCCTTTTAGATGCCTTATGATTGGTATTTAACATGTAACTTTATTTTGTTTTACAAATAAATAATAAAAAAGAAAGAAAATCAGGCTGCCAACTGTTGAATTTGAAGATGGCTATTTTATAAAGGAAAAGGACGGAATATGCACGAATGAAGCAAAACACAACTCCAGATAAGTTTTTCATGAGGGAACAATATTATAACATGGCTCAAAGCTCATGAAAAGTCATTTGAGCAGGTACTTTAAGTTACTTTATGTTAAACAGTGCCAAATGTGAGTCAGTTTGACTCATTATTATTGATATTTTTAAGGATTGCTGGGCCATGCACTGCTCTTTTAATGCTGGTGATATTAGAACCGCATCATAGTTCAGTGTGAACTTTGGGAAATGATAAAGCAAATTGGAGAGGGATTTTCTGTTGTTTTGAGAGGACATTTTAACCAAAATGAAATCCAAATTGCTAATGGCGACCATTATTATTTCTATTTCAGTTTTAAATGTGTTAATTGTGCCATCCAGTTTTAACTGCTTGTTGGCTGTAGGTGAATATCAGCCTCCACTGTGTCCTGTTTGCAGGAAGCATTCTTCCCGGATAACACACCTGCCCCCTGGCATCAGAGGTCAGAACTCAGACCCCGGTGATGAGCTGCTGACTGACCTCAGGGGCATGTCATCAGGATGCAATGAACATTTCACCACATGGTCTGACTCAGTGTAGCATAGAAGAATAGGCTACGTCATGTAGCCCTGTGTCATGTGTGGGATTTTGATTTAAATTTTAATAAAAGTAGTGAGCTATTGCCTAAAAGTCCAATATGTAAACACAAAGACGGAATATGAGTTTAACTTCCTCTACAACATATTTGCATGTCTGCAGATTGTGTTCAATGTGTTCGTTACTCAATCGTACTCAGTCATAGCCAGGACTTTGGTTTGAGACCTTGAAACACACGAGATTGAAAATGTTTGCATGAACCTGAAATGCAATAACGCATATAACTTTAAAGAAAAATAAATGCATTTAAATGAACAAGGCAAGTGACTTATTGTACAGTTTTTACCAATAAGATGCTGAAATTATATTTATTATATTATTATTGTTTGTAATGTCTTTTATTTGTATAATTCTTGTGTTTGGGTGCACTGTGGATGTTGTGTGGTGCTGGTGGTGGTGGGATGGGACCCCTATTTGAAAGCTTTGAGCTTTTTGGGAGATTTATTTTCGCAATGTAAATTGTGAAGTCAAACACAATCTGCAAACCTTTAGCCTAAGTAAATACAGAAAGAATGAAGAGGAAACAGTAGAGTTTGGGACAGGCTCGTAGTGACTTGAGCCCCAGCTCTGATTCATGGAAAAATAGCAGGAAGGCTGTGAATGTGAATGTAAGAGAGAGTTGACTTATTGTCGCACCCCACAGATGCTGCCAGTAATTGAGTCTATGGCCATAGAGCACAATTGACTACAGTCTGTTGCTTGTTTACCAGAACCAATCATTTTGGTGTTTTCCACATATTTTCCCTTCCAACTAAGGCGGTATAGCCTACAAAGCCACTCTACTGTGCATTTAAGCTGAAATAAACTAATATTGATTGTTGGGAAATATCCTTGTGTTACCCCTAGCCTATATATTCATCCCAATGATGTATATTCAACATGTCGTTTGATGCAGTTCAAACGTGTTCCTCAAACAGACTATTTGGATAGTCCATTTGGAGTGTGTCCCTTAAATGCTCCATGGGCGAATTTAAGCAGCCGGTGCTGAGGCAGATAGACAGTGAAGTGAGTGAAAAGAGATGGAGGGGGTTCAGAGGGGAGGGAGGTGCGAGATGAAAGGCATGCTAAACGCGGGAGAGAGAGACGCACACAGAGAAGGAGGCTGCGAGCGACGGCTCCAGCCACAGCGCGCTCTTCCCCTTCCCTCCCCTTCGACATTCACGCTCCGAGATTCAGGAAAGGGAGAGATGGAGGGAGCCGTGTCCCTCTGATGAGTGCTGTCTGGGGGACTGGACAATAACGCAGCGCCTGTATTTGCCCTGTACGGATGGACCCAATTTTGGAGACGTCAAGAGAGAGAGAGAGGAGCATGAGTGACAGGTTTGATGCCAGAGAGTGAGACATACTGATGTGCGGAGGAGAGGCACGTGCGGGCACCAACTTGTGGGTCACAATTTTGTAAATCGACACAGCTGGACCGATGTGGAGACGCCAGGGAGCACGGTCTAATTCTGGGTATGTACGCGCTTTTATTGTCCGTTTGCGTGTGTCGCTTTATAGTCGTGTTTGTACATTGGAGAAGCAACAGCGCAGATCTCCCGTCTTGACGACTACCCACTCTGACAAGTCTCCCTACTTGCCCTCAGACACTCGAGGCAATGCCATTGTATGTGTGTTAGTAGTTTTCCAGCGCATGTTTCGTGTCTTAGTGCTACATTATCGTTACGCACCATTTTGTCAGTGTTCTCTACGCTGTCACATTGATGCTTGTTCACAAGGTGCAAGATGCCGCACAAATAAAACGCTGGTCTTTATGTCTGTAACATTTGCAATTACATTTGCTCGAGTTGTTGGCTGTGCGCAGAGCGTTGAGTCATAAATCAGACTTGTGTAATAAATCTAAAAGGATAAGTTGTGCCCATAGGAGTTGTTTTGGGGATGTGTGGTTCTCAGCTTACCCACGCGGCACTGCGGGATGCCACGGTGAAACATGACATGTTTGGCCATGTGTTATGTCACGTTGTGGCGGAGTGCATATGGCTGGCGACAGCAGGTATGCACGAGCTCCATCAGTCTGCTACCACCTCCGAGTCTCAATCTAACTCACCACATTTTTTTCACTAATTTCTGTAATGTCACTATCTCTGGCAATTACTTTTTCCTGACTCTGCCCTTGCCTTGCGTGCGAGAATCCCCCCCTTGGCCCCACAATGGGAAAGAGGAGGCCCCCCCCCCCCCCCCCCCCCCCCCCCCCCCCCC
>OMNZ01046353.1:15072-27075 GCA_900303255.1 Lesueurigobius sanzi | reverse complement strand
CTTGTTTTTAGCCAGCAGTCGAGCCCGCAGTGGGGGCGTGTCACTGTAAGCGTACGTGCGTGTATTTGCATACTGGCTTTGCTGGGTCTATTGTCTTTGTTTGTTATTGCACGCCCTCCTCCAAGCGTGGCTAGTCAGCCCGGTGACTGGTCACATATGGTCATGACTTCTGCCTGTAGCTCTGCTCAGGCCTCAAGGGAAGAAGCACCAGACCTAATCCTTTGGATACACATGGAAAACCATTTCTTTTCACCTGGAAATGAATTTGGCTGGCAAAACAGCAAAGATAAGAGACATTTTACATGCTTGCTTTGGTTTTCCCAAAATTTTGGGGAGGATTTGTTGAGTGCCTGAGTGAAAAATGTTAGTGCTAGGAACAGAAACTTTACATGGATGGATTCTGCTAGGTGTTAGCTGTTTTGTGATGCTAATGTTTTGGCTCTGGCTTTGTGTTGTGAAAACCTAGTCCACATTAACAAAACTTGGTCAAAAAAGTATTTATTCGGTTTAGTTTGTTATTTTGCCTGCTGTTTGAGCTGTGTCTGGTTGATATGGGATTGAAGTGGATACTTAGGTAGAGGAATCCAAGCCTGACATTTTGGTGGGCAATATGTCTATGTAAGTCTGAGGATAATCAATATATCAGCTTTTTAATTTTTGACAAAGGGGCTTAAGAGGTTTTAATAGTCTTGTACTGTGCTGTACAATATATGTTAATATTTAATTCTGATTTAATACAAAGCTAAACAAGAATATCCTCTTCTTTCAAATCTTTGCCACTAATTTATCAACAAAATAAAACCATACATATAAATCTGGCTCTGTACATTATTTAGATTTTGGGCGATCTATTTTCTCTCTCTGTTCACCTGCAGTGTCTCACTTTAAATGAATGCCCATATTTTATTCTATTTAATGATTGAAGACTTTAATTAAACCTCACTGTTTCTTTGTGTGCCTGCTTGCTTATAAAAAAAACACCCACTAACACAAATGAGTAGAGTTGAAATGGGAAGTCTATGTTTAAAATTTTACAACAATATTGCAAACAGATGAAGACATCATCTGCGTTTCACAGCAGCCTCGCTATAGCGCTGTATTTAGGGCGATACATTATCTTGTTATCTTCACTCTGCATTAATTTGCATCAGACGATCTGAGCAGTTCACTATTCTCCAATATGAAACAGTGAATTTCTAATGCGGTTCTTCTAACTCTGTCATAACCATCACAAAGTAGAGTTGTAATTTGTGTAAGTGGCAGAAAGGTAACCTCGGTGTACAGTGGTGCATATTGTCTCACACTGCGGCTGCTTTCTGTGCTCATATAATCTGTCTATTAGAGATACGCTGCCTTGGGTACTCAGGTTAAGCTGTTTTCACGCAACTTTGATATCCCCCCAAATGAGCCGCGCTGTCACATCATACATAAATGAAGCCATAATAACCGTATCCACCTATGGTTGTGCTGCTGTAGATAGAAACAGCCCTTTTGGTATGTGTGGAATATGAAAAGCAGCTGCCAGCACAAGCTACCCCCCTTTACTCTACCCACCCCCCTTTGTAGAGGCGAAAAGTAGGTTAACATACATAACGCTATGCAAGTCGGGTAAATATTCAAACAAGCCAAGCCCGTTAACCTCGTAATGAGAGAATGTATCTGTGTAACTGATTATAGCCCAGTTATAGCTGTCACCAGAAGTCAGGTTACTCGAAAAAACATAGAGAGAAGTCAAACTGCACTGGCACTGGCCCATATTTAAATATATTACCGTTGCTATTAAAGTAGATCATTTTTAATGGGCTGGGCCTGGTCCCTTAGAGGCACAGCTTCTCAGGAGTCTAAACCTCACAGGACAACAACTGTTTAAAGCCCACTCATCAATATTCTTGATTAGATAAGAACAGCAGGCAGAAGCAACGCTGCTCATTTCCACTCTAAATATTGTTCCTGGCTTTTGGCTTTTGGCTGTCGGTCACAAGGAGAAGAAATATTACACATAAATATGCATGGCACTTAAGTTACAGTAGCAATGCCTTATCACAATAACTATGCACAACAACGATTCAACTGCACAAAAGTTGATAAAGCATTCACCCAACAACTGAACACTCAGTCTAGACTAGAGTAACTAACCCGTAAGCAGGAGGTCGCAAGTTCGAACCAGGGCCTCGCCAATTATTCGCTGCCTATGCTGTGCCCTCAATGCGCACTGTGTTGTACATAATGTAAACCAGATGTTTTTAATTATAAGGGTGTTTCTGTTTTGTTTTGCACTGTGCACCTACCAGCTTTTTTATAGCCTCATAATTATTATAGGCTATTTCCCACATGTCTCTAATATAAAACAATTAATTCAAGTTTATTTTAAAGAGTGGATATTGTATTTGGGTTTAGAGAAGCTGTACATTTTTGAAGTGAGCTCAAAATCTGACATCAAAAAGCTTTGTAGTGTAAAAAATATATATAGGCCTATAAAGAGGGCTATATACTTTATTTTACAATGCTTTGTGTTCTCTAGAATTATTAATAGGGTTATATCAACTTTTTTCATTAGTTAATATTTGTAATATTGGTACACAAATTGTTTTTGCTTAAATAATGGTCGATTGAACCGTGTGTGGGGCTGCAGGGGGTTTAAGATGCGCGAAGGCCCGGAGGCCCTACTCTCTGATTGGTTATGGAGTATAACCAATAGCGCCCGACCCCAGCTCAAGCTCAACCCAGTCGGCCAGCCCACTCACTGCACCGGCAAGAGTGCAGAGTGCGCTTGTGTCTGCGACTGTGCTTGAAACCTACCACCTGCGTCTACGTCCTCAAGATCGTGCCCATTATGTATGATTTTGGGAGCTCTGTGATGAACAGAACTGAAATAAATGACGATCAAAAACTTGTGAAAAGTCACGATCTATACATTTCATCTGGACATTTTATCACAACATGGCTTTTGATTGTTATTGCTGCATTGTGTCCAATCATACACTTCAGGTGACCTTACACAAGTCCTTTGACCCGGAAATGTAAGTATCAGAAGCGTGACAGGCTCAAATGATGCATGTTTCATAAAACACGCGACATCTCCATTTCTAGAAAGACAAAAAAACAGCGATTTTGATGAAAACCAGCCTCTGTTTAGCTTGGGATTCTTCTGGAACTGAGGCATGTAGAAATAAACGGTTTCCACCCACTGAGAGCTTAGAGTCTCACCTTTCAAACGAGCCATAGTATCTGTCCATAGCTGTAACATGGTGCTACAGAAATCTTCAAAAATGATTGCTGGCACTCTACAGGTAAGTTCCGAAAACAGCGCGGCACTCAATGTGTTGATTACTGTACTATATTTTAACCCAAAGAATCTTCACTACTATTGCTTACTCTCGTCAACATTTACTGTATATGTTACTGCTTCCAACAGGAAAAACTCAATTAATTTTGTGATTTTGTGTAGTAACTGCACAGCACTTACCCTTGTTCAAAATGTTTGTCTGTAGTAAAGTACCTACTTCACCGAGCACATCCACTCTATCCTTGAAGTTGTTAAAGGCTCTCCTCTTTGTTTCCTACACTTTTAACTAATGTGTTCTCACCAATCAACATTTTGAATAGCCACGTGAGCGTGTGTAATTACGTCCTCCTGTTGTCCATCATACGCTTGTGTTTTTGTCATGTCCGCCGCAGACGTGAATTGATGTGCGTGTATTGATGGATGCGTTCATTGACCACGCGTTTTTCCCTCTTCATTTTTAAACAGCTCCTTAATTACAACCCCTTGCAAAATACATTCATCAACTTCCCTCAGTCTTCTTTACCGGGCCTGGCCTGCCTTAATAATGTCTCGTGCTTGTGTTGTTGTTTCGCAAACATTTAGATGCAGATTGATTGCAGATTCCTTGTGAGCGATTGCGGTACACGGACGATCCGAGCGACCGGGATGTTGTTGCAGGCAAACAGTGTGACCTTAGATATGGATAAAAATATGATTTGTTTTAAGAATTGCGTGACAAGGTGCTATGCTACTTGAGTGGATTAGTGCACTCCTCCCGGGAAATCAGCCATTTTCAGCTCTTGTATTGGTCCCTGTCTAATTGCTATCTATTTCTCCTTTGTCATCCCATCATCAGCCCAAAAAGCGTTGAGGACAGATTTTTTTTTGTTATAAAATAAGAGTTCCCTCGCAGGGTTTCTCTTCATTACAATCTTTTTACTCCGAGCCCAACATGTAATGGCGAGCAGACAATGCAAGGCGGGCCGGTGGGAAAGATGCATCGAGCACGTTCTTGTTGGAAATAAAAATAGACAGGCGAATGAAGATGAATTGCGTGGGGACAGAGATTCGATGACCTTAGTGTTTATCTCAAATGGTAATAATGGCTCATAATTAAACTCAGGGACCGGAGTGCTTATACAATGCTACATTTATTCAGATCGGAGGTTAAAAAGGTCTCATTTGTGACCTGCATATTACATGAGTTGGCAGCTGAGAGAATAAATTTACAGTATTGACGGAAATGCTTAATAAATGCTACCTGATCGATAACATGGCGCTGCAGTGGCTTCTCTCAGCTGGTGGTGGGTCGGACTCATCTCCTCGGGAAGTGGATGTGGTTAAGCAAATGTTTGGATCAGTGGGACAGTGGGGGCGCTGGGATCAAAATTGTTTGTGTTCGAGTAGATGCCTTGTTTGCATTATTGACCTCCAGAGCCGCGACAACGGTGAGAGGCAGCAGAGACACTTGCTCAGGTCTCAGCAGTTTGTACAGTTAGAATAGCAAGACTCAATTTAAGGAATTACTGTGCAAAACTTTTTGGAGCTGTTAACCATGTTACAACTTTGTCCCCTTGTCAAAAACATGGCTAGGGTAATATTTTCTAATCTGTGTTTTTATGTGTATGAATGTTTTTATCTTCATTATTCTTATGTTATGTTATCTATCTATCTATCTATCTATCTATCTATCTATCTATCTATCTATCTATCTATCTAATGAAACAGGTAATGAAATCAGCAGAGGGCGTCATAGTAGATCTTCTGGAAGGGTTGTTCCAGATGTCATCTGTACTGGGTTATTTAGAGTTATTTATTTGATTTTCATCACACAGGCTTTGTCAAATACTGAAATTAGAAGTAGCAGGCTCATTTAATAAAGATTAAGGGGTTTAACCTTTTCATTGGCACTGCTTTGTAGACTTTGTTCAAAATAACTTCTCAACCCTTTAAAATGTATAAGGTTCCATCCATGTTCTGGATATTTATATATATATATATATATATATATATATATTTTTTTTTTTTTTTTTACTGTTCATACAAGCAAATTACATGAACAGTAACAGTCATGAAAAAAACTAAAAAATGCACAAAACTTTACAAAAATGATGGGAAACGTACTCACTATCATTATTGTACTGAGAGCCTACAAAACAGTAGATCTGTTATGCTGATGTCACGAGCTAGCCTGGCATCCAGACTAGTCTCCTCTGTTTCTCATAAACTGGAGATTAGTCTGGAGATGCTGCAACAGGAGCAGGTCTGCTGAGGCGGGACTAAGGCGGGACAAACACTCCATACCAGCCAATCAGAACACACGCTCACTCGGTGAGACGCTCTGATTGGCCAGGTACATTTTCAATAGCCTTCCTGCTTGTCTACGGCTCATCACCATACCCACCTTCTTTCAAACAGAAAGAAGTGCGTGTGGTTTACGAGGATAGTCACCAGCGGCAAGTGGGGAGGAGGTGTTACCTTTTAAACTTTTGTCTGCATGTTCTTATACCATTCTTACTGCATGATTTTAGTGTTGCCACCTCCCCCCGCCCCCCGCTTGTGCCAGCCTACCCCATGTGACTGCAATCACACACAATGAGGGACACCTGTGCCTAAGGCCTACAAAAGGAGGAACCAGGAAGAGGAGATGGACAGCGTGTGAGAGGGAAGAGTGGTAACGGCGGCCGTAGGGCATGGGCCGTAGGGCATGGGCCGTAGGGCATGGGCCGTAGGGCATGGGCCGTAGGGCATGGGCCGTAGGGCATGGGCCGTAGGGCATGGGCCGTAGGGCATGGGCCGTAGGGCATGGGCCCCGCCACCATAGGGGGGTCACAGAGAGAAGCAAGGGGAGGTTGTGGAAGTACAGGAGGACCGCGGGGGCATTGAGAGAGCTGTGGCCAGGAGCTGAAGGAGGGACGCTCCATGCCCTGGCCGTGGCGAGAACTAACCCCGGCACTTTAACCTGGATTTTTTAATGTTTTTAACCAAATAAATTAATACATTTTACCCTAGTTTTTATTCGTTGCACAAATCAGCTCTAAAAATCAAACCTGTGACACAGAAAAATCATTGGAGAAATTGCTGCACATAAGCAGTTCCTGGAGTTTGTGAAGGCATTGCGAAGCCTCAGAAAGGCAGAGCCAGAGTATTACTCAAACAGAAACGTCTCAACTCCATGTAAAGAAAAAAAAATCAACATTGGGATTATTTGCCATACTGCAGTATTATGATCGAACCCCTGTGATGAGAAAATCCCAGCAAAAAGCAGGAACAGAATTCCATTTCAACACCAATTCCATTTGACTGAAGTTCCGGCGAAAAGAAATAGAAGGAGAGGATGAACAATTTTGTGGTTGTGGGAAAGAGAACGGTTTGAGTGTAAGTTTGATGTATGGCACATCATTTTGAAGACACATTTGGACACATGGCTGGTTATATTTAAAATAGTCAGCAGAAGAACTCTACAGTCTAAAAATTTTAGACTTTTCACACTTTTACTTTTAGTGACTGATCCCTTCGCTTCTATAAAAACCCAACCTATTTCTAAGCAATAAAGTGTGAAGAGGGGGACAAAACCAACAACTGCCGAGCTGGAAAGTTGTATCCAATCAATGAATGTCAATAAATTATCTCCAGGCAAGTGCTTGGTAACCTGGAAAAAGCCAGATTGATATTACCGTGCAAATTCCATTACCACAGGAACAATCTGGAAAGGTCCTGGTTTAAATGGTTTGGGAAGAGGCCTGTCATTTGAGGGTGTACTTGCTGCTGATTGGAGTTTTAGCCAATATCACAGCTAGTTTCAAAACATAATTAAACAACAAAGCTCTAAAGCAATTAAATATTTAGTTGTTTTTTAATGTTATGCCTGTTTGTAAGTCTGTAGCAGCACCTCCTCATGTTTTTTTCGTGTTGTTAATTAGTATTGATAAAAGTGCTTGTTGTTGTTGCTATGTCAAACCCTGTCACTCGCGACAATACTACCAGGTGATTGGTCCGAAACACCTGTGGATCGGAGCCCGGAGGTTTTAGTTGGAGCCTTTCAGGATGCATTATATTAAGTGAGATTGAAAATTCAAACAATCCAGCTTTAGAGCAAGGTTAGCTTAGTGGTACCAGATCAGAGATTAAGGGGCCATGCCTCCCTGCGGTGGTCCAAAGTCAAACACCAGAACAAATTTGCACATGTAGATTTTATTGTCACCGGTGGGAAATTTGTGCTATGCATTTGATCCATCCTTCAGCATGTGCCTCAGGGCGAGCTGTCAAGAGCAGAAGGCAACCGCAGTGCAGCATCCAGGAACCCATCTCCAGATCCTGAGCAAAAGTCTTGGAATATCAAGCTGGAGGTTTTAAAGCCTACTGTGCATGTTTTATTTAGTCCACACCTGAGAAAGCACTCGAAGGCATCTCTTGTTTGTGATACTGGGCTATACAAAAGTACATTTGATTGATTGATTGATTGATTGATTGATTGACATGGCACCTTCTTACTGTGAGGCGATGAAACCTTTTTGCTGTGAGGCAGGAGTGCTAACCTTCTGCACCGCCATGCTGCCAAAATACTAGCATCACATTACACATGGCCTAATAGTGGGTTTGGTGGTCCCCCGGGAAATCAACAATGTTTTCAGTGATGTTTTCTCTTCTGTATTTTGTGTAATTATATTTCTGTACCAACAAAATAAGACAGCTCCACTATTCACACATCTTTTGTCTGGCGATTAACAAGTTTTGGTAATAAACCCAATTAGTTATATTAGAAATGTTCAACCTTGTTCCTTGCGTCACACCCAGCGTTAATTTTGTGTGATCAGAGCTGATAGAATGAAATGTATCTGTGTTGCAGCATATCTTTCCTTGTCTTGGAACAGCTTTTCATCAGGTACAGTTTTCATTACATTTGAGAATTTTTAGCAATCAGCCTCCAAATCAACGCTGACAACCTGATAGTGTTAGAACGCATAAATAACCTTGCTAACTAATCAGTAAATCTGTTATAAAAAAGAAAAGCGCACTTTGAGGGGAAGAAAATACACACAGAGAATGTTTCCAAAGTCTGCAGCTCCAGCTTTGTGAGAAAGATTAAAAGTGAGCTATTTACTTAAAGTCTCAACAAAGCCCTTCGCAAAAATCGCCGTCAAAAATTGCGTGCTCAAACCGCCGCCGACTGGAGACTCCACCTAAGTCCGTGATGCAAGACTCCTCCTGCCCATTCCTCTTCTCATTTCAATTCTCATCGCAGCCTGTCTGCAACAAGGACGCCGCCGCTAACCCACAAAAACAGCACCTCCCCGGCTCGCCCCGCTCGGACTGCCACGACTGATAATTAGACAACTGCCATTTCAAGGTCACTTTTTTGAGAGGATCTGAAAAAGAGAAAGCCTTCAAAATCCTTATCGCCCGTATCAAAATGGTGGGATTTCACGCAATTGCTTTCTACCAGCTCCCACCCATTTCCCTCTGTATCAAGCTCCACATGAGCTAGTGAAAATTGCAGCCAAAGTGGAGTTTCATTCTGGCTTAGAGGAGGTGAGGGAGCATTTACATTCCCTTGATCCCTATTTTTTTTTTTCTTCTCTCCTCCCCGTGAGCGAGAGGTATCCGTGCTGCATGACGTGGTTCGAAATCCCACATCCAAACAGTTCTGGCCGGTGATCTCTGCAAACAAATGGTCCCGCTGATTAAAACCAAATGGAAAGATATTAATACAGGACAAATTAAAAACTATAATTATTCCAAGTTTAATTACATGGGAAGGCCCTGGTAGGAAAGGGGCGGCAATTATAGCGAGCCACGGCGCCATGCTACAAACCTGTTCCCCGCAATGTGATTGGTTTTGGAAGTGTACCCAAGATACAATAAATGAGAATGCGAACAGCCTTGAACAAATTGAATGTTTATGAGTGAGTTTCCTTTGGGGATTTAGTTCTTGCACCAGAGGGTGGACTGATTGCGTGGGCTTGCGTGATCTTTTTTATTTTCTTCTCCAATTCAATATAAAGACTTCTCTGTCATATGTGATCCGTCGTCCGCCCGGTCATTTTGAAAAAGGAGGAGATTAGAATCAGGATCTAAATTTCCAAAGTGGCTCTGTCCTTGTTGTTGTTCAATAGCAAGGAGAATGTTCTGCTCGACCTTGACGGGAATGACACTTGGGAGGTCAAGAAATACGGAAAGACCTGACAACAGGCGGGCAGAAATTACCAAGACAAATGAAGGCTATACACGTAATGTGACATTGTGTGTGCCGACACTTGAATGTCATACCTGCATAGATTTTTAAAAAACAGACACAGAAGGACAGATATTTCTTTAGTCTTGACAGGTGTTTTTTTATGGGGACATAAAAGGGTGCTTTGTTGATAAGATCAAGGAAACTATGGTCACTACCAGATGAAGTGTATCACAGTTGGTTTCTCCATCATGCCACCTGTTAGTGGTCTGAATATATTAACCAAAAAGTGAACATTTTGACCTCAGCGTTCACATGTGAATTCAATTACAGCAGCATGAATATTTGAGTGTGGTGAAGGTAAAATTATTTTTTGACTAGACAGTGGTTCTCAAACTAAATATGACCTTAACTTGTACCACTAGACTAGATCAGAGTTTCCCAAAGTCTGGGAATCTCCACCCTTAGGGAGGTTGCAAGGCCCTGACCGGGGGGTCCCCAGATGAATTTAAGATAAAAGAAAAATAACACTGGACTAGACGACCTGATCAGAGCACCACAAAACTGCACTCTTGTGTGGCTTCTGCAGTGGTCAGTGAATAGTGAAAGTGGTCCAAGGAAAGAAGAGGGTGAACTGCCGTCAGATGATGCATGCAGGGATCAAAGGCTGGCCTTTGTTCAAGATGAGAATTCAATAGACATGCTACTGCAGCTTAAAAAGCTGAGGTTAATGCCGGTTCTGCCTGAAAGGTGTCAGAATGCACTGCGTATTGCAGTTTATTGTGCGTGGAGCTGCATATTAAGCAGGGGACGGCGTTCATATCACACGATATTATAACTACCTGTGGCAGACTGCTGGTCATAATGTATTGCCTGGTCAATGTTGAGAGCTGCACTGATGCACTGGCTTTACTTCAACAGGGCTTCAAAAAGCTATAAGAACTTTATCTTAAGGCAGTTTAGCATAGAGTACAGAAGTCCCAGCCTCGCCTCAGCCACGTAATCCATTTTCTTTTATCGTTTTTGCGGAAAAAATAAAAAAGGTGCAATGTGATACCGCTGTTTCTCTGTCAAATATTCTGCACTGGATTTAGTCTTAGCCCAGATTGCATCACCTCATCTCAGTAACTCCACAATAAAGCAGTGATTATTTTGTCAGCATTCAACAAATGGTTCTCCCATGAGGCTTTGATAGCATAGCAGTCCTTGAAGCGTGCGGCTCTCCTCCCCCTCTCTCCCTATAGACCACAAACCTATCAACAACACACTTAAATTGCCATTTCAGTGGATAGAAATATCATTTATTTGTGTCACTAGATTCACTCTAACCAGATCTGTCAATCTATGCCAGTAGTATACCGTTATAACCTCCATATTGACGGCTGCTTGCTCGTGGAATTCAATTTTTAAGCACTAACGGTTTTGTCAGAGTAAGAGTCGCCTGAAAATAAGAGATAAAACTCGAAAATCTTTATAAAAAAGATTGATCATCTCCACTGCCAAATGAAAGACCATATGGAAACAGGACAAGGCAGGTGTGCAGAAATGTTCTTCACGCAGCTCGTATTGTCATAGCATTGAATCAGCACCAATGGACACAGTGTACATTTACTTCAAAATGATTTGGTTCAAGTTGGGGAGGATACACAAAATTAGACTGTAAATGGGAGGACATTGTGATGCTAAAGTTTTTGGAGTTTTTTTCTGTTTGGAGAACTTGTTGTGTCCTTGGGTTACACCGATGACTGTAGTACTCGTGTGAAGTCTATGATTTAAATGTTGTGTATCATATTGCACCAAAATAAATGTTGCTTCTGTTTCAGAATGAATGTGTCACTGCTGCGTTGGCTAGAAGATGGACCAATGTGGTTAAGAAGCGGTTGTTTCTTTTTACAGAGTGCATAAACCACATGTGGTTTGCATAACTTAATATGGATTTGTATAATGTCCATGTGTTTATTATACATTTCACCTTAATCTTGGCTAAGTGGCTTGAGTGATATTTTTTGCTAATCTTGTCCTCAGCACAGAACCTGAATCTGTCCGTTCAGAATATGTTTTATGTGATTTGTATCAGCTACTCATCAAGATTCTGGCAAGATCCTTAAGTCCACTATTAGTTTTTATTTTCAAAATCATGCTGCACTATGTCTAATACAATTTGTGCAACGTGATTTGCAATTCAAATCAAAATTCAGTTCACTATGGACATTTTACACAAGCCCAGAGACAAGAGATACTGATAGGTTAATACAAAAATCACATGCATTACAGAATATTTTTGTATAGGTCAAAGTTACAGGGTAAGTATGTTTTATGAAGTCCATATTCATGGAGCATTAGACAATGTTGTAGAAATAAGAAAAAGGTTGTAGACTAAATATGGATGTCTAAATACAGGAGAAGTTTAGTACCATCAATACACAAGTCAATATAAGTGCACAGTCAACGTAAGAACATTGAATATCCAATTCTGACTATGCTCCCACAAGAAGAGGTTGAAGAACTTTGAGCCGTGCATCACCTAAAATTACAATAAGACTCCACTTGGGCGATACTATGC
>OMNZ01046344.1:0-11651 GCA_900303255.1 Lesueurigobius sanzi | reverse complement strand
AAAAAAAAAGGAAAAAAATAAAAAAAAAAAAAAAAAAAAAAAAAAAAGGAAACTATGGGAGATTTCTTTTTTTTTTTAAATCTTAGCATTTGTATACATTTTAATAATTATTTGCGTGCATGTATTTATTGCTTATTTATTGATTATTTTGACAGTTTTAGTCCTCCATAATGGCACAACACTATCACTCCTATCACAAAAAGTACAATTACTCATAACAGTCGTAATGCAGTGACACTATTATCACATATAGGCTTTGGCTTTAAAGAGGGCCTAAACGGGCGTGCCAGAGCCCTACTCCACCCACACCAAAAATGTGAAATCTGCTGTGAAAGAGGCGTGCTCGCTAATCCAACTCCAACTGGCTACGGGGGAGGAGCCACAGTGATGTCACAGCGTTAGAGAGGATGATGAGGCGTGGCACAGCTGATGACGTAGACTTCTACCGACAGCACAACTCCTACCTCCTCAGCTAACGGCAAAATTCAAATGGAATAGATGCACATTACGAGTTCAACCTCTAGAGGGCGCTAGCCACTCGGTTTTAGACATAAAGGACACTTTTTAGCAAGTTTGCACTAAAATGTCAAAATATTAACTGGAACATGTAGACAATACTATTACACACCCATTTATACAGTTTATCAGCACTGACTGGTTTGGTGTTTAGTTTCTCTTTAAAGCAGTTGTCATTATTATGGGACTTTTAATGCTGTGTTTGGCAGACACTGGAGGAAATGAAGCTCGAGCTCAAACCTCCCAAGATTGACCGCAGACTGACTGGCTCAAGTTTCATTGATGAGCCGCTGCAGCAGGTGAGTCCCAGTAGGTAGGGGTCTCTAGCAGGTAGGGGTCTCTAGCAGGTAGGGGTCTGGGGTGTCTAGTAGGTAGGGGTCTCTAGCAGGTAGGGGTCTCTAGTAGGTTGGGGTCTGGGGTGTCTAGTAGGTAGGGGTCTCTAGCAGGTAGGGGTCTCTAGTAGGTAGGGGTCTGGGGTGTCTAGTAGGTAGGGGTCTCTAGTAGGTAGGGGTCTGGGGTGTCTAGTAGGTAGGGGTCTCTAGTAGGTAGGGGTCTGGGGTGTCTAGTAGGTAGGGGTCTCTAGCAGGTAGGGGTCTGGGGTGTCTAGTAGGTAGGGGTCTCTGGTAGGTAGGGGTCTGGGGTGTCTAGTAGGTAGGGGTCTCTAGTAGGTAGGGGTCTGGGGTGTCTAGTAGGTAGGGGTCTGGGGTGTCTAGTAGGTAGGGGTCTCTAGTAGGTAGGGGTCTGGGGTGTCTAGTAGGTAGGGGATCTCTAGTAGGTAGGGGTCTGGGGTGTCTAGTAGGTAGGGGTCTCTAGTAGGTAGGGGTCTGGGGTGTCTAGTAGGTAGGGGTCTCTAGTAGGTAGGGGTCTCTAGTAGGTAGGGGTCTGGGGTGTCTAGTAGGTAGGGGATCTCTAGAAGGTAGGGCGCTCTACTAGGGCATTAACGGAAAGGTCAAGTAGTCGACCTCTGTGGCACTAATGTATAGTGTATAGTAGGGTTGGGTGATATTTTTTCCATACCAATATAAAGTCCCATTATACGAAAATGCCTTATACCGGTGTAAAGGATTTTAATTTAAAACTGAAAATGGCGAGTGTGCGCCATGGTGTGCGTACGACATGTATGACATGTATCAGAGCATGGGGACCGGAGAAACAACAAAAGAGAGGAGGAGAAGACGCAGAGAAGACGTGGAAATTGTAGGAAGAAATCGTGCCAAAATGCGGCGGTGCCTCTGTAATATGTCAGTGGTTTGGCTTCAAAAAAGCACACGTGGAGCAAGAGCCTGTATTATGCAAAGATTGCTGCAAAGTAATGGTGATTCTGGCGCTGTCTCCAAATACAGATTCAGGGCATTGTACTGATTTAAATGTGTGCATTACCTCATAATCATCTCTCATTCTGGCGGAGATCTGTGCTGCTCACCAAAGCCCAAAGAAAATAGACACGGTAACAGCTGATCGATGTCTGCTCAGGTAAAATAGTGACTCGCAGATTGATAAACACACGGACAGAAAAGGACTCAGAGCTTTGATTCTCACATCATCCCTCTGTTGTTTAGGCTTAAAAACACCTCAAGAGCATAGTTCTGATGCTCTGATAAGATTTACAGCGGCGCCGCTCTGTGTCAGTGAGAGACGATGTGTTTGGCTTGCGCTGCGCTGACAGCAGCAGGGGCGGTGTTACCATATTGGACGAGCTTCACCGTTTTGAGCCCATTTTAATCATGGTTTTGTACAAAAGGTAGTATTGGTTGAAATATTTTCTAAACAAGGGGACTCTGAGATTTGAGCGAATTTTAAAGGAGTCATATTTCTAACACCATCTGAGGGGCCAGAGGATACATGCTGGAGGGCTTTAGCCCCCGGGCCTGTATGTACTGTAGTATATACTGTAGCTTATTGATGTTCGCAACAAACCGAGGATAAATTATGCTAAACTGAACATGATTTCTGAACAGAATCATGAAGTGGACATATCCAGGGACTATGGATGGAAACAAGCTATTTAGCTATAACCTGGTGCAGTACATACAGTGAGGCCAATAAGTATTTGATCATCCTATGATTTTGCAAGTTCTTCCACTTAGATGGAGGGGTCTCAAATTTCCATCGTTGGTGCAAT
The DNA here is from genome assembly GCA_900303255.1 of Lesueurigobius sanzi. Taxonomy (NCBI): domain Eukaryota; kingdom Metazoa; phylum Chordata; class Actinopteri; order Gobiiformes; family Gobiidae; genus Lesueurigobius; species Lesueurigobius sanzi. The sequence goes on along the minus strand of OMNZ01046344.1, from coordinate 9,013 downwards.
TCCCCTGTGAGAGACAGAATAAAAAAATAATAATAATCTGGAAATCATATTGTATGATTTATTAACAATATTTTTGTATATTACTGAGTCAAATAAGTATTTGATCACTTGAGAAACAATTTAAATATTTGGTACAGAAGCCTTTGTTAACAATTACAGAGGTCAAACGGTTCCTGTAGTCCTTCACCAGGTTTGCACACACTGCAGCAGGGATTTTGGCCCATTCCTCCATACAGATCTTCTCTAGATCTGTCAGGTTTCGAAGCAGTCGCTGAGCAACATAGTTTCAGCTCCCTCCAAGGATTTTCTATTGGATTTAGCTCTGGAAACTGGCTAGGCCACTCCAGAACCTTGATATGCTTCTTATGGAGCCACTCCTTGGTTATCCTGGCTGTGTGCTTCGGGTCATTGTCATGTTGGAAGACCCAGCCACGACCCATCTTCAATGCTCTGATCCCCAGGGCATGATGCTTCCACCACCATGCTTCACTATAGGTATTGATGAAGGAACAATGAACGATTGAGGAAGTAGAAAACGATGCGCTGCAGGAGTCAACATGAGAGGACTGACGCAAACGGAATGAACTGAATTAATTCTGTTTGCGTTGCAAGAATGAGGTTGTTGCCTCTCCGGTGGGCAAGGCCGCAGCTGGAGAATGCGTCTGCTTCTGGGAACGTGAACACAAATGAAGCAGTGTATGAGGTGTTTGCTGGAGTGCAGGTCACTACAGGTGCACAGAGGCTCAAAGGCATTGTTACTGGTGGAGGCGTGAAGGCCCTCCCAGTCCTGTGTAGTGTAGACTGGAAATTAAGTGAAATACTGCTCCAGCCTGTTTTTGACAAGGGGAACAACATTAGAACATGGTTAAAAGCTCAAAAAAGTCTATTTAGAGTGATAAAGGATGATGACTTATTTAGAACCTCATCTGCGTCAATATTAATGCTTGTATTTCACTGTTCGACGTGTCAAAATGATCCACTTGGTCCGTGATCCCTGACCTCCTTGCACCACGCTTCTTTTTCTCTCTCCCTCTCCACAGTCTGTCATTTGTATATTTATTTTCCTCCAAGTCAATTCGCTCTTTCTGTCCATAGTAAAGTAGCTGTAAGAACCTATTTATTTGCTGCGAAGAAATATGTATAAAAAGCTGTGGCAGTAGCACTCTACAATGTTGTAGTAGCGAGGCTTTGAGGAAAGCTCTGACGCCGCGGACCGCAGCGCTGCCTTTGTAGCTGAATTATGGATTGATTTTCAACCCGTGGAAATGACCCTTCAAAGTTATCCGGCTTATGTCCTGACTTCTGTCTGCCTTATGCCCAGGTGATCCAGTTTGCTCTGAGGGACTATATCCAGTACTGGTATTACACTCTAAGCGAGGAAGAGTCTTTCCTGTTGGAGATTCGACAAACCCTCCAGAATGCACTGGTGCAGTTCTCTACACGGTAAGCACACACACACAAACATATGAAACCTATATAAGCCTATTCTGTATCCTGTATCTGAGACATTAGTGCACTGCAGTCAGCTTACCTTACCTTTGTTTTATCCTGTTATTAAAGATACACTGCATAACATGTTGTTTTATACTGTTGCCAGCAATACAAAACATGCTCCCAATGAAAAATGCCATTTTTGCAATGGGTAATCTTAGAATGGATGTGGATGAGGATCTAACCTATTTAAATCTCACATTTGGCTGCCTTTAGCATGGCGTGTACATTGATGGAGAGCTACTTGGCTAGGTCTGGTCGAAGCTGCTAGCATACAGGGATTGTTTGCGGAAGCCGGAAGTGCCCATTGACTTGCATGTAAATGTTTTGGCCCCGCTTTAACTCATTCTTGGAAATAGTGTTATTAATAGGGCTCTGAAGTGCTTGTCTTACCACGCACTACATCATCCTGTTCTTTGTTTTTTAATATTTTCAACATTATAAAAGAAGCTAACTCGCACATACCTTAACAATGGAATTGTTTCCATGGCGGCGCCCCAAATGCTAGCATGAAGACCACAGATGAGGTGATCCAGGCAGCCAGAGAGTGTGCAGTGTTAGCATAACAACAGGGACGCTATGAATTTATCCTGGTCAGAAGAAAGACTCACTGCCGGGCCAAGGGGAGGACGACGGAAACAGAGACATTCTAATACCGTCCAAAAAGCCCTTTGGTTCGACCCAGCCCTTCATCGTGCCATACAGAGCCGAGCCTCGCAAGAGCCGCTTGGTGCCGGAGGGTAAAAACATCTTCAAATGAGGGGGGGATTGTGTGGCTGGTGTCTGGGTTGACGCAACAACAACACTGTAGGTCCAAGGAGGTGGACTGGCAGCTCTTTAACTGTAGCTACTGTCTCTGTAGGTCCAAGGAGGTGGACTGACAGCTCTTTAACTGTAGCTACTGTCTCTGTAGGTCCAAGGAGGTGGACTGGCAGCTCTTTAACTGTAGCTACTGTCTCTGTAGGTCCAAGGAGGTGGACTGGCAGCTCTTTAACTGTAGCTACTGTCTCTGTAGGTCCAAGGAGGTGGACTGGCAGCCGTACTTCACCACTCGCCTGGTGGATGACTTTGCCACTCATTTACGTGTTTTTGGAAAAGCGCAGGACCGGCTGGCAGACCGGGAGGACGCACAGGGTAAGTTCCCTCAGCAGCTCTGCTCTTGATGCCCTCATCCAGCTGAGTAACTCTCTGGTCATGGTGTGTCGACAGGGGACATGCTGGAGGAGATGATTCACTGCTTCTTTGAAGCCGAGGTGGAGATGGAGAGGAGTGTGTGCAGAGACATGGTGTGCACTTCTCCCAAAGAGGAAGAAGGTAAAGCAGCATTCAGTGTGATGGCTTAAAGGGGACATATGTAGTATAAAGATAAACTACACTGTATACACTGCCCGGCCGAATAAAATGTTCACACCTGGATTTAACTAAGCAAATTGATCTGGGGTTGCTACCGCTGTCCAAGGTGTGACATTTCTTTTTGTGGCAACTTTTATTTTGGCTGGGCAGTGTATAAAGATACAGTAAGCTTTTTTCAGCTTTTATCCTGTAGAAGTACACATTTCCTTGATTTTGTTGCTTTTTAAAGAGTATCCAGAATGTTCTCGGCTTCACCATACCTATTCTCGGGATCTGTACTCAAACTGCGGTTATCAGGCACCATCCATTTGTCAGCATGCTGTAAGCATGCAAAGTTATGGCTTGTATATTTTGTGTTTACTGTGGATAAGAACAAGAAGAATAGATAAGAACAGTGACTGTAAAAGATTCAAAGATTCCCTCCCTCTGTGTTTTGGGTAATGTCAGGACTAACTTCCTCTGTGTGACTGTAATATCAGGACTAACTTCCTCTGTGTGACTGTGTAATATCAGGACTAACTTCTGCTGTGTGACTGTAATATCAGGACTAACTTCCTCTGTGTGACTGTGTAATATCAGGACTAACTCCCTCTGTGTGACTGTAATATCAGGATTAACTATCTCTGTGTGACTGTAATATCAGGACTAACTTCCTCTGTGTGACTGTGTAATATCAGGACTAACTCCCTCTGTGTGACTGTAATATCAGGACTAACTCCCTCTGTGTGACTGTGTAATATGAGGACTAACTGCCTCTGTGTGACTGTGTAATATCAGGACTATCTGCCTCTGTGTTTTTGGGTATTGTCAGGACTATCTGCCTCTGTGTTTTGGGTATTGTCAGGACTATCTGCCTCTGTGTTTTGGGTATTGTCAGGACTATCTGCCTCTGTGTTTTTGGGTATTGTCAGGACTATCTGTGTCTGTCTTTTTGGGTATTGTCAGGACTATCTGCGTCTGTGTTTTGGGTATTGTCAGGACTATCTGCCTCTGTGTTTTGGGTATTGTCAGGACTATCTGCCTCTGTGTTTTGGGTATTGTCAGGACTATCTGCCTCTGTGTTTTGGGTATTGTCAGGACTTAATGTCTCTCTGTGTGTCAGGTTTCCTGAGGGACCTGTGCGAGTTACTTCTTTATCTGTTACTACCTCCTGGAGATTTCCACAACAAGAATATGCGATACTTCCTGAGGGTGAGTCACAAGTGTTCCCTGCGTTAATGATCAGTTCCTGTCATGGTGTGCCAGCTCCTCGGATCATGTGACACACACCAGTGGTCAGGTGACATGTGTGTAATGTGCTGTGTGCAGGAGGTTCTGGCCTGTGGAGTCCTTCTCCCTCTGATCAACCAGCTCAGTGACCCAGATTACATTAACCAGTTTGTCATCTGGATGGTAAGGCCGCCCTGCTTCATATAGTACCCACTCACTACAATCCAATCAAAATCACCCTTTTATATTACACCACCAAGTTTTAATAAATGGATGAATGATGTCATGTCATATTTGTACCTTGAAGAGATTCGATTTAAGCTGTTGGACAATCATGACAAGTTTACAAAAATCTGGGGACCCTTTGTTGATCACATTAAGACGTCTAAAGCAGTGGTTCTCAAACCTTTTTTCATGTCTCGTGACCCACATCCCCTCCCCTTTTGAGCAAAGCCTACTACAAATAATTAAAATGTAATATAATTAAATAGGCCCTATTTGTATTCAGTGTCAGTGTTTTTGGATCATTAGACATTGCGTCTTTAGCTTCATATTCATATCAAAAGCATTAGCCTATTAAAATGTGGACAGTTCTGCTCTTCAGACAGAAACAGCTCTCAGACGCAGCTGATCGTGGTTGTAGATACCGCCCACTTTTAGCGCGAGTTTGGGGGAATTATCTCCAATATGCAAACAGTCACTGACCGATGGGACACAACTGCAAAAGTGTTCACAAATACCACACACCTTTTATCATCGCGAGGAGTGCTGAGACGCACAAGTGGGCGAGGGAGGAAGAGAGAGAGAGCGCGCACATGGGTTGCGGTTACAGCGCATAGATGCATTTCTCATTCGAATAAACGTGTGAACAGTTTGTAGATTAAATATGTGCAATAGTACATGGACATGATACAAAGAGAGTCCCTGGCTGTGTGTCAGTGCATAAATATTACTAGAAATCCACTGAAAATAGTTAATTGACCCACTTTATTATTTATTATTGTAGGGAAAAATATTGCTTTTTTATGATTATTCACCATTTTCGGAAATTAGGAAGAAAATACAAAGAATTTCTCAAAATCTAAAAGTATTGCCTTCAAACTTGAGGTGTAGGCCAGGATTAAGGTCACTTTTGGACCAGATTTATCAATCGATCAATCAATTTATATTTGTAACGCCCAATATCACAACAGGAGTCATCTCAAAGGTCGGTATGAACAAAAACAAATCAATATCAGGCATCAAGATCAAAATAAGTCACACACAAATTAAATGTCACAACCAGATGTAATGTCCCGTAAATAAGTAAATCGGACATAACGAGCTTAGAGTATCCCACATCCTTCGACCCCCCCTCCACGGCGACGAACAACCACCAGCTTTGGGTCACTTGTGGACCAGGTTTAGACCGGGTTTAGGTCAGGTGTAGGCCTTCACTAAAAGTACATAATAGTAATATTAATGTGATTGTTGTTCAGTTAAAAACCTATTGAACATTCAGCCTGTATGCCATGCGCTTGCACTTTTTACCGTGATATAACAAACAACACATGGTTCTTTTGTGACTCTTCCTAGCTCCTTTGGCGACGTTGTACATTTATCATGTGACGATGAATAAGATTTTCTCACTGGATTATTGAACCTGCCGCTGACTTTTGTATTGTTGGTGGACATTTCTTCAGCCTTTCCCGCTGAGTGTGCTCCAGTCGACACAGACACATAAAACCGCTTCATCTTGACATCCCTAGTTGAGAACCACTGATTTAGGCAATACAGTATCCTTTGCAAACTATATACTACTCTGGTCTCCATACTTTGTTTAAAAACCGCTAACCTGCAAACATGTTCTGACAGTGGTATATACAGTATGCTGAGAGCTGTGTGTTGTGTGCAGATCCGGGACTCTAGCTGCAACTACGAAGCCTTCATGAATATCCTGAAGCTGAGCGACCGAGTGTCCGAGCTGGAGGCCGTGAAGGATAAAGTGCTGGAGGAGCTACAGTACCTGCGCTCCCTGGACACGGCCGGCGATGGTGGGTCTCTCCTCGCCAATGTGGTGCTGAGTGCTGTGCCGTGTGTTAGATTTGGTCATTGTAAAGATTGACTTCAAGTGCTCAACAGAAGAAGTATTGCAGTTTAGCCATACCACACCTTTTGGAATCAAGACAATAATCTTATTTTGGGGTCACTTTAGTTGATGGCAATACTGACTCTCACTTCCTCGTTGACAAAGTGAAAATGCACTATAGATACTAACCACATGTGCAGCCTGTTTTTCCCACAAATTTCTGCATTTACAATATAGACATGAGAAAGCCAAATGTGCCCCACTGCCCTGGGTCTGTCTTATTTTCCAAGTATTAAATCGCATCATCTCTCTGTCCCATAGACATCAATGTCATAAAGAACCAGATCAACAGCCTGCTGTTTGTGAGGAAAGTGTGTGAGGGTCGCATCCAGAGGCTGCAGTCTGGAAAGGTGAGCCCCATCCCACTGGAAAGCCTGCGTTTTTAACACATTCATACGTACACATTAGCTATTGTGAGCACTAATGCATGTGTGAATCTGGAAATCATCATTCTTCTGACTGTTTTATGGCCCTCAGACTGAGGATTGTCCAGTAAAATGAGTGTTCCTGACATGACTTTACCATTCATCTGCCTTTTGAAGGAAGTGGATGCCGTGAAGTTGGCAGCTAACTTTGGAAAGCTGTGTGTCATCCCCCTGGAACACATTCTGGTCCACAACATCGCGCTGCAGTTCTTCATGGGTAATCAATGTTAACATACAGGATCCATCATAGTGTCCATCACCTGTTCATCATAATCATGTATCATGACACGTTTCAATCTTAAGGCAACAGAAGACCAAATAGCACTGTCATAAGCAGTGGTTCTCAACTGGTGGTTTGGGACCCAAAACTGGGCCACACTACCTGAGTCTGTAACTTAAAATCTTAGGGGTTTAAGGAGAGTGCGCTTGGTGAACATGGAAATAGGGCAAAGGGAGAATTTGTGTAAGATAATGATCAAGATTATTACCACATACCCACAACAGAATGAGAATGCATGCAAACACTCCGGATTGTAACCTTGGGCTAATTTCAATCCGTTGCTCCACATTCACACTCACAAAGTCACTCTTATTCATCCTGAAATATTGTACATGTTTTTAGTGGTAGGGGAAACCGGAGGAAACCTACGCAGACACGAGGAGAACATGCTCCACAGAAAGGCCCCGTCCTGGCCTGGGATCGAACCCGGGACCTTCTAGCTGTGCGCTAACCACAGTGCTACCGTGCCGCACCTTTTAGCATGTTCAAATTTACACTGCTCCATCACAAGAAGCATAAAGCGCAAAACATTCTAAATTAGAAGCTTAAACCTACATGGCACTAGCCAAAATGTTTTGGTTTTGACTAAATTTCTCCCTTGGTTGCGCCAGCGTGACCAGTGGGATCCTCGTCACATCACTCGTGTTGAGCCAAGTTGTAACAGTAGTCTAAAATAAAAATGAATCCAAATATTAGTTTGGAGCCTTGGCCTAAAATGGTATGTGCCTCATGTTCCAAAAGGATGAGCTGGTTTAATCAATTCAATCAATCAATTTGTTTTTGTATGGCCCAATATCACAACAGGAGTCATCTCAAAGGACAGACATAATATCACACATGTAGTATCTAAACAAAACAAGCCCAGAGTATCCGCTATTATTAGACCCTCCTCCACAGCAAGAAAGAACTCTCAAATCCCAGCACGGACCCTTTTGGCTCTCCGTAGATCACTTTAGAGCAGTGGTTTTCACCCGGAGGCTGGGACTAACACAAATGGGTTGAATGGTCAAAAAACCTTCAATTTAACTGTTGGAAATCATCGGTAACCCAATAAGATGTTAGTTTAAGTCGGTTTAGTCAAAGGGCAAAAAAAGTATTTAGTCACCCACCAATTGTGCAAGTTGCCCCTGTATTAAAACATAGCAAAGTTAATTTTTGATTGAAATAAAATGTTACGGCTACTCTACTAAACTGATGAATGTGTGTGTGTCCAGACTTCATGCAGGCGGCAGGGGCACAGGCTGAGCTCTTCTTCTGGCTGACGGTGGAGGGCTACAGGGTGACTGCACAGCAGCAGCTGGAGGCCATGCAGCTGTGGAGCAGAGACGGCAAGAAGCAGCCCTCCACCACCAAGGGCCTGCTGAGGGCCGCAGCGCTGGGCGTCTACGAGCAGTACCTGTCTGACAAGGCACGTCCACAGATCCACAGTCCACATGATCTTAGAGACAGAGAGAGGCAGACAGAGCGCGAGAGAGACCGAGACAACTGAGAGAGAGACTTTGACACAACCTGTATTAGGCATCAATGTCAGTTACACAAAGCAATCTCAGTGGTACTGCACATAATTAGTTAAAAAAGGTAAGAACAGACTTCCTTCTCTGTTTGCACACAAGGCCCCTCCCACCAAAGAACAGGTTACAACCTGCTGCTAAAATGTGGACTTTTCTAATTCTAATCCCTTGCGAATAGATTTCTTCTGAACACAAAAAAACAATGGGCCTCATTCACGAAACGAACTTACGAACAAATTTGTTCGTAACGCCTTCGTAGGGCGGTTTTTGGGATTCACAAAATTTGTTCTTAGCGGAAAACGTTCGTCTGGACGAACAAATTCTACGAACAGTCAGGAGGACTCGTACACGCAAAAAAATGTCCAGTTCTGTACACGAGCTCAACATGGAACTGGAGTCTTGTTTCGATGTCTTTATAAGTAGTCCAAAAACATTTGAAAGAAAAAGTGCACCGTCTTCATTAATTTCAGGAAATACGTAAATATAAGTATAATTAACTACATAAACCTTATGTCCGGTCAGAAATAACTTGTTCTTAATTTTAGTTTTCTTAATAGCAATCATTACAGCTAAAATGTACATATTTGCAATTAATGCCGACGCTTATAAATAGGAT
>OMNZ01046338.1:0-16083 GCA_900303255.1 Lesueurigobius sanzi | reverse complement strand
TTGTAGCGTATTCAGTTACTTTGCCCAATCGGTGTACTGTATTCTGAATACTTAGAATACTTTCACCTTGATTTGCATTATATTTTTGTATAAATATGGTGAAAGATTAAAAATATGTAGCAACACTTTTAAACCAACTGTTGTCTCTCTCTCTCTCTCTCTCTCCTTCCTCTCTTTCCTTTCTCTCTTCTTTCTCCCTCTCTCCTTCCCCTCTCTGTCTCTCTCCTTCCTCTCTCTCTTTGTCTTCTCTCTCTCCTTCGTCTTCCTCTCTCCTTCCCCTCTCTGTCTCTCTCCTTCCTCCCTCTCCTCTCTCTCTCATTCCTCTTTCTCTCTCCTTCCCCTCTCTGTCTCTCTCTTTCCTCCCTCTCCTCTCTCTCTCTCTCCTCTTTCTCTCTCTTTCCCCTCTCTCTCTCTCTCCTTCCCCTCTCTCTGTCTCTCTCCTTCCTCTCTCTCTCCTTCCTCTCTCTTCTTTTTCTGTCTCTCCTTTCTCTCTCTCTCTCTCTCTCTGTATTCCTTTGGTATTTGAAGAGTAACTGTATTCAAAATACCCTCAAATGAGAGAATATTTGTACCTGAATACAGTTACTCAAAATGAGTATTCTGAATATGTATTTTAAACACATGTATTTAGTTACTCCCCAACACTGTTCTCAGACACTAAACACTAACACTAAATATTGAAATCGTAACAGACCTGGTCAGAGCATGGCGCTTGTCTTACTTGTCTAAAGCCAGAAGCATCTTGGAGGTGATTGAGCAGAAGTGTGTGCTGGTTTCACTGCAGACTCTCATGATGTCCTGAAAGCAGTAGAAGTTTGGGCTCCCAGCGTTGTAAACAGGTTTGCTACTATCTGTAAAAACAAAATAAAATAAAAAATGAAAAATTGATGAAGAAGGTGACATAGATAGTAACAGTAGCTTGACATTAACACTTGCCAACTAGCTGAATGCAGATGGTAGATGGTTTACAGTATGCATATCGACATGAGAAATCATACTTCAGTGTACACCCCATTTAGTATTAAAAAGCTAAATATTTGAGAGAAATATTTGGTGCACATTTTGCAGGCCTTGGTGTATTTTTCCTGTACGTGATGTGAAAAAATAATAAAGCCAACTATTCCTATACCATCACTTTTGTATGGGCTCTATGCACACGGGTGATTAGCAATGTCTCGTCCAAATCAATAAATAGTTCAAGAAAACATGATGGACAGTGAGCTACTGATGGATAGTCAAAGGCTACATGCTAAAAAATATGGGGAAACAGATTCTGGGGAACTTTTTATCTCAGAGCTAATGGCTAGCATTAAAAACAGAGACAAAAAATATGTATGCTAACGGACTTTTATCAGATTATTTTTTAAACAACTTTTTAGCTATTGTAATGTTTATTTAGTGTTGAATTTCATCTTCAAAAGTGGAATTTCTTTAAATTTTTTTCAACCTTCATTGTATCAATTTCATAAAGGTTTTTGTAATCCATCGACAGTATGAAATAGTGGATACATGAGGCTGTTCTCATGAAAACCTTCATGTCCTGAATGTGTGTCCAATTGAAAACTTAGCCACTGCAAGTTGAAAGTGTAGGATGGGGCAAGTTGAGCCAGTAAAAGTGGGGCAAGTTGAGCTGTGGATCACGCATGTATTTTATTTATTTATTTATTGTTTATTTGGTTGGGGCAGTGCATGATAATGAACACACATGAGACACATGCATGTAAACACACCACTCCGGATTATAGCCTTGGGCTAATTTGCATCTGTTATCCCACACTCGTACACACAAATACACTCTCATTCATCCTGATCTATTGTACATGTTTTTAGTGGTAGGGGAAACCGGAGCACCCAGAGGAAACCTTCGTAGACACGGGGAGGACTGGGTTTTACAGAAAGCTTGGACTGGGTTTTAGTTGTTGGTAGTTACCTTTAACACTGGCTGGTACGACAAACAACGAAGCCTCTCGCCCTTCCTTGTCTCCGTCCAGAGGGAATTTCTTCATGTGCACCACTCTTTTTCCTACAGTCAAATGGTGTAAAGTTAGTGTCTGCTATTCTCATAAGCAACACCAAACCTACAATCATAAGCACTTTGGTTTTTGATTTTGGATGTATGTTTCCTAGTGCAAGCACCCTTACTAAATGATATTTGCACTCACCTACAAAGCCTTGAGTGTTGGCCATTGTTTTGACAGTTTCCTCAACATAATCCAAAACAGACTTCGACTTGTCACCTCCTGTTTGGATCTTAGTCGCCAAAAGGACTTTCTTTCGTTTCTTCTCTTTTCCTTCCAAAGGCACTTCATTCAGTAGGATCTATGAAGAAGAAACTACCGGTAAATTAAGCTTCATTGCTGTGATGCCATTGTGTAAGATAAAAGGATTGTTTTCCTCTAAGTTGGAAAATAGACAGAGTTTGACAAGGTTTAAGGCCAGACACTTAAAAAATTCAAATTGACTGATGTCAATTTGAAACCTTTGCTGTATATTATTGACATAAGTATGAGAAAAAATGCTGAAAATTACATTTACAATTCAATGATGAGATCTAGATAATGCATTGAGGCCGGTTCAATCTGAATGTTTTCATTTGTTGATATATTAGTTTAAAAGATTTGTTCAGAGGGGATTTGAATATCTTGTTTCATTTTTGAATTGAACAAGTTATAAGTGAATACATCTGTAAAAAAAAAAGTCTTACTTTTTGCCTTGTTTTTGGGGTTTAAAACTTAATAGGTCAGGCAAAATGTTGTCCAAGACTGGAAGGTTTGGAGTCTGTAGGAGCTACTAACGTTGAAATTTTGTTGCAACAATATGAGAAAAATACATTTTGAGAAAATGGTCATTAAAGTTACAATTTCCCACAGAGTTATATCGGGAAATGTTAAATTATCGCGGTAATCACACTCCTAATTGTAAATATTAGAGGAAGAGAAAGTGTATACAGTACGTTAAGAGGGCAAACTGTCCCAAAACATGAAAATTAAAAACAATTTAGTATTGCCTGCAGCGTCTCCTCTGAGGTGATCAGTCTCTGTGTCCTAGGACAACACAGTGATCACTCAGAGAATGGCAACTGTATGTAGCAACAGAAAACTGCTTTCAAAGTAAAAGACGAGTTGAATCAACAAAGTATACCTCATAGGCTTTGGCCCTGTACTCCTTGGAGCTCAGGCTGACTTGACTTTTTGGGCGAACAACAGCCACAAAAGCATCCTCCAGGCTGTCCTCGTTGCCCATCGTGATGTCTTTTCCGCTCAGTCCTGATCAAACATCCTTCATAAGGGCCAAATGCTGTGGAGATTCATGCCTGATCGACACAAAAAAGCAATTACTTATAACACTTACTTGTAAAATGTGCCTTTAAGCATCTTTGCAATTCAGTTATATCGTCTTACCCGCTTTAGGATACATCATAGAGGCATTATTTGCAAATTAAAAGACTATTGATTATGTCATTGATTTGTAAGATAATCATCTCAAACTGGCAGGACATAAAGAATAGACGATCAATATTGCTTTGGACCAATATGAGCACTTAAAGCATGTAGAAGCCAGAATAGCCATTGGAGGGAATTTAATTAGGTATAGGCCTATTCCTTGCCATCCACCGAGTGAATAAAGGCAATTAAATATGAATTAATTATCAATAGGTTTTTCATAATGAATGTATCTGTGCCCTATGTGTACTTCATTTAGAGTGGACTTTGATGGTGTTGTGACAGGAAATCTGAGATGCGTTGAGGGCTCAGCGACGACTATGATGCTTGATAAATGAGTGAGGCCAAACAATGTCAGCCGCAGCTTGTTTAACACTAGAAGAGTGCGCGTGCAGTTAAATAATGTGGAGCATGTTTAGCCTAATACACTTTAAGACCACGGAGCCGACCTTTTTGTCCCGTAGCATCAGTCCAAAAAGACCTTTCAAAGTTCAGAAGAAGGTCACGCCCCGGAAACCTTGCGCGCTACTGCATATAGACTCATAACGCAGTCTTGTGTTGCTGGTTACAATGATTTAAGTTATTCTTTTCTGTCATTTGTCCACTTTTGCGAGCCCGGTCACTTTAGTGGGAGTAGCATCAGCAGTAGCCAAAATGCTACACCCACAGCAGCCCTCAGAGCGGTCACAAACTTACCGAAAGCGGCTCCACTTTTGCTCAAACGCAGCAAGCTCCTCTCGCCTGTCTTCGCGGAGCGTCGGCCATTTCCCCGCGCATTCTAGTAACCCGCAACAGCTGATTATTGTTTTGTAATAAGCTAGTTATAGGCCTTTAACTTTGGGCTGGGCGGTACAGGCAAATAGAGGCGTCATATTACGTTTCCATAGCTCGGTTTGGAAACAGAGGACTCTGGTGGCGAGGGGGTCTCAGTGCGCGAGGCCCGTGCGAAAAATGTGGGCCCCCCCGTGCGTCATCTGCGGCTTTTTATGAATCATTTTATCCAACGACCAAGCCAAAAACGCAATTCAGATATAAAACGCTTTTCGGGGGTCTGTTGTGCAAAAACTAAAGTGGAGAAATGAAAAAATCCTCTTCCTGTGCGCAAAAGAGGCTATACAATATGATGATTGCCGTCACTATGACTTTACTACTTTTTGAGGTGGTCCTTGCTTGGCCAGCCAGATGCTCCTGCTGTCTTTTTGGCTGGTCAGGCTAAGGTGGTCTACCTATATATAATGGTCATTAAGACGTTGAGACGCTGCAGCTGAATAAGGAAAAGTTGAAGATATCAAAATAGATATCAAATGAGATTACTGGCAGAAATATGAGGGAGAAAATGAACTGCAAGTTTCATTTATTTAATGTATTCATTTTTAAGGCATTTTATGTGGAAAAAAATGCCAAAATTGTCTATATTTTTGACAACAAGATCTCAATGGTGGTTTAAATATATGGTTTTATTCAGGGCCGGATTTAAGTAAAATGGGCCCCCGGGGCTAAAGTTTTTTCAGGGCCCCCTATATACTGTATGTCTGTCTGTCAGATTTCTCCAACAAAGAAACATGTATGAATGTTTTAATTTGAACATGCACAAGCCATTTCTTAAACATTATAGATTTTTTATTTTATTGATGCAATTTGGTGCATTCTCATGCATTTTAACAGACCATAGGTCATTTTTGTGAGTGACGAATGGAGCGTCAGATTGACAGATGGATCGGTGCAGCGTCTGCAGTGATGCGGACTGTTGTGGTGAAGAAGGAGCTGAGTCCAAAGACAAAATCCTCGATTTACCGGTCGATCTACGTCTTTGGGCATGAGATTTGGGTCATGACCGAAAGGACAAGCTCACGAATACAAACGGCCGAAATGAGTTTCCTCCGCAGGGTGGCTGGGCGAACCCTTAGAGATAGGGTAAATGAGGCACAATTTGAATGTTTACAGATTTATTCAGTAATAATCTTATTAAAAAGCTAAACAAGATATCCTCAATCCCCTCAGAACAAATCTTTGAAACTAACGTTACATATTTTTGCCTATTCACCTGCAGTGTCTGGCCTTAAGCTGCTGTATTATGAAGTTGACTCGGTCACTCACAGACAAGCCCCATAATCACTGGTTATTTGTGGCTTTTCTTCATGCCTTACTTCTTCCCTTGCAGGTAAAGCAGCACTTTCAGTTCCTGAGAACGTCATCCAACACGGCTAAGCAGGAAATACCTAAACTTGTAGGAGCCAATGGTGAGATTTCATATGTGGCATTTGAACTCAATTCATTTCACTTGGTGTTCGATCTGTGGTTAGGTTTAGGCTTGTTGGAACTATGGTGGGCGTCTTATAAAAGTACTGTTTGCCAACCTAAGCCCCTCATTTAAAAAGCACATGCCTGTACATGTAATACTGGAACTATGAAAAACAAGTGTCCACAAGATTATTCTTTATTTGAATGCATCTATTCTGATTGTAGGTCTTCACTTCACTTAAATTATGGCATCAAACTTTCAGCATAAGTATATATTCACACACAAGTGCATGGAAAAAAAAAAATACATTATATATCGTGGGTTCAGAAGTATTCATGCCCATCTACTCATTC
This sequence comes from Lesueurigobius sanzi, assembly GCA_900303255.1. NCBI lineage: Eukaryota > Metazoa > Chordata > Actinopteri > Gobiiformes > Gobiidae > Lesueurigobius > Lesueurigobius sanzi. Next base: position 10,045 of record OMNZ01046338.1, on the reverse strand, counting down.
CTGTGTTATGTTGAAACATTGAAAATGTTCATACACTCTGGCTTAGTTAGAAGTACCGTATTTTCCAGACTATAAGTCACATTTTTTGGGGGACATTTATTTAACAAAATCCGAGACCAAGAACAGACATTTCATCTTGAAAAACAAGTTATAGTAAAAACAATAGAATAGAGAACAACAGGCTGAATGTATGGTATGCTAACGTAACACATTGATGGTTATTCAACTACACAAAGCATAAACAACTGAACATGTGTCTGGTATGTTAACGCAACATATTAATTCATATATAAAAGTCGCACCTGAGTATAAGTCGCAGGACCAGCCAAACTATGAGAAAAAGTGTGATTTATAGTCCGGAAAATATGGTACCTTTCTCTATTAAAAAGGTAACAAATGTAATTTACCACCGACCTAAACTTTAATGAAAGTTCAAAAGCAGTACTGGAGTTGTTGTATTGGGTCTGAAATTGTACTTTTTGTCTTTGTATGTATACTTTTTCACGTCTTGAAAAAGGCTTGATTGGAGCCGAAATGTGTAGAAGGAACCAGCTATTTCTTTAAAATGATTTTAACATGCACTAGCCCAGCAGAATAAAGGCTTTTTAGAAAATATAAATAGAGAATTAATGTTGTGGGAAGAGTGCCTTGGTTTTTTGTTTTTTTCTTGAATTTCTGCCCCCCCAACACCACAGAGCGCCTTCCCCAAAAAAGCAATTTTTTGTGGTACCGAATTCCCGAGCACTTTGTCTCAAACTTTTCTCAGACTATTAAAATTTCTGTTTTTGATCTGGTAAGGCAGTGATGCCTTACCAGTTACTTAGTTACTCTAAAATGACCACTTTTTCCAGTAACGACTAATCTAACATGTTACTATATCCAAACCAGTAATTATATTGAAGTTATTTAGCCAAGTGACTCAGAGTTACTATTTTTGTCATTTTTCTTAGTCATTTTTGCTTTCTTCTTGCATCTCGGGGTGTGATGTAACATACGCGACAAGTCACACTTTCAGCATGAGGAAAACTCACCACACAACTCTCGAGGTCACTGTTAAAAGGTCCTTCCTATAAAGTGAGTATTTGTGTGTTGAGGCAGTGGAGATGTTGTCGGCAGCTGCTGAATGTAACAAAGTAACTTTTCATTTAACTTACTTACTTTGAAAATCAAGTAATTAGTAAAGTAGCTAGGAGTAATCAGTAATCAGAATACTTTTTCAAGGAAACTGTGGCATCTCTGCTTGTAGGGAAATCTAAGCAGAATTATTACAAATAGAAAATAGGCTACATGCCACGTTGCTCAATAAATTAATTTAAATAAGTAAGAAAGGTCTCAAATCTTCTGAACCCACTGTAGTACATAAGTGGAAAACAATGGCTTCTTTGTACAGCATTAATAACAGTTTACATGTCTTTCCTGTTGGTCCACAGCTGACTTTGGTTCCTGCCCTCTCCTTCATCTCTATAGTGGAGAATCACATTCACGAAGCGGGCGCCTGCTTGTCTTTGCATTGACTCAGCACCTTCTGCATCTCGGCCTGGATGTTGGCCACCCTCGCGGCCCATTTCTCCCGCACCTCGTCCTCGTCGTCCTCGGTTACGGAGGTGTAGGCCATGAGCGCAATCAGCCCCATGTGAAACAGGTGCGTGAGGTGCGAACAGCGGTGCTCCATAATCTCCAAGTCGCCCTCGCAGTGCTCCATGTAAACTGTTAGCAGGTTCCTCCCGAAGAGCGAGGTCGTCCCCATCACGCCTTTGTAATAGATGTTAAGGCTCAAGTCACTCTTGTCTCGTTCGTAAATGCTCTCATAGGTTTCCATGTGTTGCCTGGTCCTGTCCGGGTCCTTCTTCAGCCTCGCCACCATGGTGTTAAAAGCAGCGTATTGATGTTTGATGTACTCCTCATACTTCCCGTAGTTCTCATTTATCTCATCGATTTGGATCTGTTTCAGGCATTTCTGGTTCTTCTTGGAGATGGTTTCGAGTTTCGAGTTGATCTCCTGGAAGTCTGCGTCCATCGGGTGGCCCTCCTCGTCCACCAGGCCTTTGCGGGCTATCCCGACCAGGGAGGAGACGATCCCAAAGAGGGGGTCAATGGAGGAGGCGAAGGAGGACACCTTCTCCACACAGCACAGGACAGTGGCGGCGTGTTTCTTGATCTTTGCAGCATCAGCCATCTCTGCTGAGCGAGTATGTGACCTGGACAGAGCACAAATCTACTTAGAAACCGGATCTTGATGCATTCAATGAATATGATAGTTAGAATTTATTTTATTTGATGCAGACAGAAAGGAAGTTCCAATAACCATAATATTAAAAGGCTGAAAGATACAGGTTTAGTATTGCTATGCAGATGCTATGTTTTTTGACAGACACACTACCAACCAGACAAACATGATCATTACTACATATTACAATTGCATCAAAATAAATGAATGTTGCAATGACGTTAGTTACCACAGCAAATCTGAAACAAAATCCATAAGCAATGAAATATTGTCAAATAATGTTTAAAATAGAACTAAATTGGGATTGCTGATTATTAAGGGGCCGGGCCATGTGTTTTTCCTCAAAAATTGGATAGAAGACATTTAGTGGTTTAGTGATTTAGTGATATATTGTGGCTTCTTGAGATATGAAAATCTCGTAATACTGCAACAGCAATAATTTACCTGTAGACAGTGTGTACTCACTGTCTCCTTTCCACCATAACTGTGCTGAATTTGTTGAAACACCTTGGTTCTGGATTTGTATATGAAAAACAGCACAGTCCTTTCTTATATCAACCCTTTTTAGTTAATCAATACAGGCTAGTAACACCCAGCAAGAGTCAGGAATGCACAGTCCCTGAAAAGAATGTGTACAAAATTAAATTATTTACTCATCCTGGTTGATCCTTTACTGGATGCAAGAGGCTGAGGCTAATCCCAAACTTAAATTACTGACCTTTTCATCCTCAAAATCAAACTGAATTAGAAGTGGTCCAAAAGGTTTTCGATTTGTTACAAGTCCATTCAGTGTGTGTACAACTGTAGGCTTCTTTTCTTGAACCTCAAAGCATTTTGACTCGCTACTTGTTTAGTGGGTGTGACACTCGAAATCTTTTATGCGCGGAAATCTCTGCTTGAGCATGTTTTGGTACAGTTGGCTAAAGATTTCCAGATGAGCTCACACTATTGTAGCATGTGCTCAAGGCCAGGTCTCGGATTGCAACAGCCGCTGCACAGATGCCACCAAACAAAAGACACTTGGACTTTCTGTTACCATCACAGAACAACTGCGGGCTCATGTTTTACACAAACTGAGAGATGTGTTGTGAATGAGCAAAGGACAGACAGACGGGGGGATGTTTACCTTCTCTCTGGGCAACTCTAAAACTGTTATGTTAAGCAGTAAAATGTTGATAAACTAGAGTTGGACTACCTCCAGTCATGTGATAGGAATACACCTCATAAAAAGTAAAGATATGAATTTATACTACTACTAGCCTATAGCAGAAGCTGTAGTTGCTGTTGTTGTTAGCCCATTAGATCATTAGATTCATTCGACATATTTTGTTACCAAAATGTTTAATGTATGTAATCTATTCTCACCAAGCCAATTTATTTTCAGCTTTATTATTTGGACTTTGAATTTTGTCATTCTGTCACAAAGTTTTGAATTTTTTTGATCCTGACACCAAACAAAACTAAAGATGATGATACAGTAATGAGCGGAGGCCCACATTAACTAAATAGAAGAGTAAAACAAACAATATTGTTAATAAAGGTCTGACACCTGGTCTATATACAGTAGACTATGATCGTAGGCAAAGATTCTTCAGTCTTCATCTGTACTCTGTAGTTGAAGTGTAGGACGTTTCGCTCTTCATCCTAAGAGCTTCGTCAGCACTGAGCAAACTTGGATCTTATAAAGAACCAGTAGGAGGAGTTTACCTGCAAGTCTCACATTTGCTTTAGTGGTTAGAGAAAACACCATACCTATTCACACCTAATCACTGCCCTGGACTCATGGAAAGAGGCTGGGAAAGAGTCCAGGGCAGGACTATAGAAAGGTGTGAGTATCCTTAGAGCAAAGTCCAGGGCAAGAGGAAGGTAATGAGCAGTGATTAGGTGCGAGTAGTAGGGCAAGGTGTTTTTCCTCTAATCTAACCTAGAACAAAGAGAGGTGAGATTTGCGGGTAAACTCCTCCTACTGGTTCTTTATAAGATTCCACTGGCGTCCAAGTTTGCTCGGTGCTGACGAAGCTCTTTGGATGAAGAGCGAAACGTCTTACACTTCAACTACAGAGTTCAGATGAAGACTGAAGAATCTTTGCCTACGATGGACACCTCCTGTACGACTGAGAACTTACACCGACGCAGTAGACTGTGTGGAAAGCCTTATGCAAAATTACACTCATATTTGAATATTTTAGTGGCTACTGGGCTTTTTCAAACAGGTCCTGGGCCATATTTATGCTAAATTTGGCATTTTATCAATATGTGAATGATTTTTCCTAAATGTGGCTTATTCTGTCCACTATTAGGGCCTAGAACTGTTCAAAATGTTCATTTCAAGTCACACAACCTTTTCTAAAGACTATGTTTTTTAGCTGCTGTAAAAATATTAATTAAAATAATAGCAGAGTAGTGGTTTCTATGATGACTGGCAGGAATTCAAATGGCATTTCCTTATTGCATATCTTCAGCATTATTCACCCTTTCTCAATGTTGTCTTTCTGGAAAATTAACTTAAGGACAACAGTGGGTGTGTCTTCATAGTAACAAGGCTTAAAACAAACACACATGGCTAAAGAGGCAAGAATGTTACATGCACTAATTAATAATCATTTCAAATCAAATCTTACATTTCTTGTTACTGTTTTGGAGACAACAGATTAGAAGGGTATTTCCTGAGTCTCTACCTCTCACATACAGAGGAACAGCTTTGATAACTGCATACTTTCACTCTCACCACACTTTACTATCACAAAGTCAACCCAAACACGCTCCAAGTTCACAAAGCAGTGCCAAGAAGATGTTTACTCACCTCTGGATAAAGATATTGGTAGCTCTATTATGTCTACTGCAGCTGTCTCACTGTCTCCTTTCCACCATTTTACCACAGTCACACCAGGACGGCCCCTCTTTGCCATATAAGGAGGAAGAAACCAGGAAGTGACCAGCCCATGCCTCCTCTTGTGATTGGCCAGAGCTGTTTTTCCACATTCACACTGCGGGGACAGGAACCACAGGCTATGAAAACATGCTGGGGTCTGGGTTCACAGGGTAAGGCTTTTCACTGTAGTCTTTGAAATGTCTGAGCCCACAAACCATCGTGATTAAATACTTCAGAGATTAGCGCCACATACACAAACTGCAATATCTGCCTCTTTTGTAAAACCTAGTAGGAGCCACATAATTGAACTTAATCCCACAAGTCATTTTTTTTACATCCATACCATTGTCCGGCCTACACATAAATGACAGGGGTGTGTCACTTTGCATAGCTATACAGTTCCAAGACAAATAATCCAATAATTTATAATATATCACTAAAGTTTGTATGTTCTTCTTGTGTCTGCGTAGGTTTTCTCCACTAAAAACATGTTCAATAGGATGCCCTCTGGAAAAGAGATTCTTAATCTCAGTGGGACTTTCCTGGTTAAATAAAGGTAAAATAAAATCGAGCTATAAGAAGATTATACAATCTACTCAAAGTACTATATATATATATATATATATAGTACTTTGAGTAGATTGTATAATTGTATATATTATTCCATGTTATTGTTTATTTCATTAATTTAAAAGGTAAATGCAACAACAACATTAAACATATAACATGAATGAAAAAGAGCAGAAGAAGTTATAACTGTGACAGTGGCACAGATGGTAGAGCGGGTCGTCTTATGATCAAGAGGTCGGGGGTTCGTATCCCGGCTCCTGCAGCTGCAGACTGTCGCTGTGTCCTTGGGCAAGACACTTCACCCACATGTGTGGTGGTGGTCGGAAGGGCCGATGGCGCAAATTGGCACCCTCGCTTCTGTCAGTCTACCCCTGGGCAGCTGTGGCTACAATAGTAGCTTATCACCACCAAGTGTGGAGTGAAAGAATAATGCCATGTGAAGCGTCTTTGAGTGTCCAAAAAAGCGCTATATAAAACCGATGCATTGTTATTATTATTATTATAATACTGTATAATATTGTTTAGTGTCGCCCCCTTCCAACACTAAACAAATCCAGTTTTAAGTCATTCAACACAGCCCTCTTATCAATTTGAAAACAAAATAATAATAACAAAAGTTCATCTGCTACTCTGCAGTGTTATATTTTTGTAACATTCACTCCTGATGGCTCCTGTCATTATTCATTCGCTATGATTGTAGCCACAGCTGCCCTGCCGTAGACTCACAGAAGTGAGGCTGCCAATCTGTGCCGTCAGCCAGGGGCGTCACACTGGGGGGTGGGCCCCCTGACACACTATATGTGTCAGGGGGCCCACCAAGATACTTTGTACACAGGGCCCAAAATTTGGTGGAACGCCGTCAGCCCTCGGGGTACACCACCACACGCACTGCAGAGGCAGGTGGGTCAATTGTTTTGCCCAATAACTGTCTGCACAAGCAGGAGCTGGACTTGGCCTTCTGATTATAAGACGACCCATTCTACCATCTGAGCCAGTATTGTAAAATACTGCTGTTAACTGCACATCTGACGAAGAAATGGCTGCTCTCCAAACAAAGCTGTACACATTAGGGATAATTGGTTAGATGTGGGTGAAAGTTGAAAATGTAGTTTTCTGTATTCATGATAGAGGAGAGAGAGAGAGAGTAGGAGTGTGCAAAGTGAGAGTGATTAGGATGTATGGATGTGCATATGTAGTGTGAATGACAATAATTTCAGAGTGAATCTTGATGTGACACATGTGTAACCTGTGTTTTATGATGAATTAACTCCTTGTCAAACAATTCACAAACATTTCCGTAAATGCATATGTCTTTCTAAACATCAACCTTCCCTGGGACTACAGGTGGAAATTTGCATATTTTGTGCTATAACCTGGCACTGACCATCTTTCCTGACTTTGTCTTGGTCAATGTGTTGTTGTGCACTGTCCCTGTATAAATAAAAGCATACCATACCATTTGGTATTTCAATTCAAATTCTTACTTATGAGTGAATAAATGTATTTAGAGCATGCAGACCACACAAAACACATATTATTTAGGCTCCAAAATAACACAGTAAAGCTTGTAGTTTATCTTATCCCATCCCATTTTTCACTTATAATTTTACTCGTTTAAGATTGGTGGCATAATGGCGCAGGATGAATTAGAGTGTGTTTGCCTGAGTGGTGGAGGCTGATGGCGCAGATTGGCAGCCTCACACAACAGAATCTTACCACCACTGTGTATGGAGCAAATGAATAATGTCTACAGTGTGGCGCTTTGAGAAACTTCTGACATCCTCATGGTAAAAATGAAAAAGACTTGTAATATTGCTGCCGTATGTCAAATGTATTGTTTGTCTTTTTTCAACGGTTTGTTAAACAGGAAAATGATGCAGGAAGGAAGACGGCCCAAGCGGAGGCACAAACTCAAGTGACCCAAGGAAGTATTACAATTGCCTTCAACATGAACATGCTGCACAGAAAAATAGGGCTATTACAGTAAAGAAATATTTTATTTTAGTAAGTACCCTAAATATTTCAAAGCAGTAGCTCTAATTAGTAGGGTACAAATGTTATATTAATTCTTTTGCATTTACAGAAATTTACAAGTATTATTTAACAGTTTAAACGCACTCAATTCACTAGTTTGATGAGATTATTTTTCCTTCAGAGGAGCACACACAATAAGAAATTAAAATTGTAAATCTTCTAGGGATTATGATACTTAGACAATACAACTCAATGCAATACTGTAGTTCTTGTATAAAGTCCATAGTCTTCCTTTCTTTGCTGTGGTTAATAGATGTCCCTTTTTGCCTGCACCTCCCACTGATTCTCCTGATGTTGGCAGTAGCAGGGCCAGTAGAAGAAGCACAAACCTAAAGTGAGTTTTGATGCAGCCCAAAGCCTGTTATACATTTTGCATGAAGCCTTTGGTGGCCGTGTGGACACCCGACACTCACATATGCTCTCGTCCTGTCTCTGCTGCTCTTTGACCCAGAAATCTATCTACCTCTATTTTCACTGTGGGGGGTGATGCTGCTCCTCCACTGTTGTGAAAACTAGTCAACTGTGTCTGTTGAAATATGGAGCAGTGCCCTCTTGTGGTCGCACCATGAGCAAAAATAATTTGAAAGTAGTGTTTATAATCCAAGTCAGGGCCATAGAGAAGAAATGGAGGGGGCATTCAGGCCAGTTGCCCCAGGACCCAGGACCAAGCTCCTTTTCTATTAAAAGTAATAGAAAATCTAACTCACAAGATACGAAAGAAGACCGTGTCATTGAATAATATTTCCACTATTAGTCAATCAAAAGGATTTATCTGGATTATTTTTACTGACAGAGAAGACTTGAGAGATGTTTGTACCCATTTTTGTTTGACTCAGTAATTAAACTTAAAGCCACACCGCGTAACATTTCACCCAGTAAATATATTAAAATACATGCATTTATTTTATTACAGAGATTTTTTATAGTTGAAAAATATATAAGAAATGACAAACATGTGTCTTTGCTGTGAGCGGCTCATCTCTCCTAAGACCTGACTTGTAACTTCTCTGGAAGCAGGGACGTCTCCAGCTCGTCTCCATAGAGATGTTGCAGCCAAATATGAGATTTAAATAGGTTAGCTCCTCATCCAAATCTGTTCTTTGATTACACACTGGACATTTTTTTTTATGTGTGTATCTAGCTGGTCATTAAGAGCATGTTTTCAATTTCCCACAACAGGATAATTCAGAATAGGATGCAGTGTACCTTTAAATAAATATTACATTTAAGTCTAAGATCTAACTACATTTTATTTTTTACTGTGTTTTATGTTGTAGAATATATTTATTAGCAGAAGAAGTGAACAGACTATCACATGGCGTGGTACGGTAGGCAAAGTTTCATATTCCACTTATTTTCATTACCTTCATCCTTTTAAGACACAAGAAGCTGGATCTTATTCTTATTAACTCAGTCAGTTGTGGACTTGATAAGGAATAGTAAATATCATTGGTGCTGCTATTTAAAGCAAGTTTTAACCCAAATATATGGCTAGTGCAGTTATTTTAGCTGTTCTTTGGCTAATACAAACTCTAGCCAATCCATGACCAGAGAAACTTCGTAACTATACGTGTCTATTCACTTATAATAGTTCTGGATGGCGACTCATACAGAGACAGAAATGTTGGGTAAGAAAAAGTTGGAAACAGAAAAAAAAGGTGCAAAAGGAGAAAGAGTGTTGCGATAAAGAGCTGATGAGCCTCATGCCTAAGCTAACAGGTTTTTTTAAACCAACAAGCTCAATCAGACGAGGAACCGCAGATGAAGGCAGCTCCATTTTGTGGGATTTAGGGTTGGAGTTGAGGGGGGGCCTACAATCCTGGGTCAGCCCTGGGGCCTATGGGTACATTAAGGTGGCCCTGGTTTACTGTACATACTCTTTTAATCTTTTGGCCATTTTTCATAGAATGATAACACAAAAACCTTTTTTCTCATGGTTAGTGGTTGTGCAAAGCCATTTATTGTCAAAGAACTGAGTATACTCTTTTGAAATCATAATGAAACAGAAACTACTCAAATGTCCCTGATCTAACGTTTACACGACCTTCAACAACTGCCAGGAAAATTGTTTAGGAGCAAAGAAAAACTCACTTCAGCTGAAATACAGGACTCTCTGACAAAATTGGACTCTCTTTCAAGATGCTCAATACGTAAACTTTTGGGACATTCAGGGACATTTGGCTAGTTTCTAGTTGAAAAGTGCAAACAGACAAAAGGTTTTTTGACAATAAATGGCTTCACACCACCACTAACCATGAGAGAAATAAAGGTTTTTGTGTTATCATTCATATTCTATGAAATGCAAAAGTTTACATACCCTGACCTGAGACTTTTGGCCACAA
>OMNZ01046324.1:0-14913 GCA_900303255.1 Lesueurigobius sanzi | reverse complement strand
TTCCAGATACAGGGTGTAGCAGGGCCCGCCCGCCTCTGGACTGTCCTCTGCTCGCTTCATGGTGCAATGGAGCCTCTCGTTCCCGGAGGTGGGGTAGCTCACAAAGTCCCGGATGTTGTTGGGGTCAGGGATTGGGGGCTGGAACAAAGAGAGGAAGACAGCTGAGGAAGACCTGGATATTCAACGAAAACACGTGGCAATCAGCGCTATTACGCCACTGTGCACTTAAACTGTGGCAAATTGATCTCGGTGGATTTGAACTTGATTTGCAAGGGCACTGCAGATAAAATGACCTCAATGTCAACTCAAGTGGAAAACAAGGACCCAATGCTTTTGTGTGAACAGTAACTCCAGTGACTTTACAAATTATACATTTTGTTCTATATTATCAGAGAATGCACAAGGATTCCTAGATGTCTTTGCGCAGTAATAGTCATAAACTGTCACATGCCTATACCTTGATGGTTGGTATGAAAGCGCTGGTGACGTAGGAGCACAGCAGGGAGGGCATGTTGAGTTTGCCCACATCCTTCTCCTCTCTCAGGGCGCTGGCGATGCCCTGCTGGCACAGGAGCTGGAGACTGGCCACTCGGTGCTCCACTCGGACCACGTACAGCGCTGGACCGCAGGCAAGAAACAGCCGCGAGTCCCGGTGGCCCCAGCAGATGGTGGTGATGGGCCTCTGAAAAAGCACACAAGTGATGACAGAGACCAAGCAACTTTACTACCAAGTGCAAATTCATTTCTCTTGGCACGGGTTGAAAGAGACAGATGGTTCGGTTTTGTACAAGAAAAAATATATAAGGATTGCAGCATTTTTGGTAAAGAATAAAATATGCATATGACTAAAATAGCAAAAAGCACTGCCATATCAAGTGTGAATAACCAGGGATTAGAAAGAGTGTGCTTGTACTTGCCACCAAAGCTACAGTATAATTAATCCTTTAGTTTAGTTTAGTTTAGGTTATCACTGTTACACTATGTACATTACAATTACTGTCCAGCAATATTTAGAAAAGACCTGAAAAACTTGAATTGTAGTTAGTCATCGATGTGAATATTTAGATGTATTTGCCTGTGCAGGGGTCTCGAGGGTGTAGATGTGTTCTCCCTGGACATTGTAAAACTTGACCAAGGCGTTTCTCATGATGGCTGCACATGCTGTGTCTGAAGGGACATGTCTCTCCATCCCAGCCACAGCTAAAAGGTCTCCCTGAGAGCACCACTGGGCCTCTACATCTGCAAATGTAATACAAGGTATGTTCTCCAAATGCAAAATATGTAGTTTGTTAAAAACTTTAAAATGACGGAAAGAGATCAGCCACCTACCTTTTAGACCGGAGCGTATAATGGCAGGGGATAGGTCATCATAATTGTTCATTAAACTAATGTCTCCAGATAAAAAGGTGACGGTCAACAAAGGCTTGACTCTCCGCACTGTAAAAGAAATAGAGCTTTTGTCAGTGGGCTAAACTTTCTCAGTGAACCTGCCAAAAAAACTAAGACAAAGTCATGAAAAATGCATCAGATTGGTCAGTTTATCAAATCGGTAAGGTAAGATTTGCATTATTGCGCCCATAGGTAAATTTGTCCTTTGTATTTGGGTCACCCTCCAATGCCACTGGGGCAGTCAGACAGGAGACAAGGGTGACAATTTACCCGCTGTCAACTCACCAAATTAGAGCAATTTTTACAAGCTTAAACACCCCATTGTATAGACACAATGTTCATTTGCAGCCTAAAATCTTCCTCAAGCAATGCATGACAAATATCCACAATTTCTTCTCCAGTTGTTTGTGATCAGATGTTGATCCCTAATTCGTGTGTGTCTGTCACCTATAGGCAGAATATTATCGTCAGAGTCGGTGTCACTCTCTGTGCTGTCCTCCACCAGGAAATCGGGGCAGTTCCAGGACATGCTAACGATGCCGTCCGACTCGTGCAGCAAAACATGTGCCAGCATCCGGCCATGACAGTCCATCACGATCACCTGGCCATCTGCTGTGCCAAACAACACCTGCGCAGAAACGGCCATAAAATGTTACTGTAATGACTTGATGAACACCCTCTGGGGCAATGATCACCCAAGCTGTTAGCACTTGGAAATTAGCATTCAAAATCAGAATGGATGATGTTTTATGTTGTTTAGATTAGGGACTTGCTGTATACTGCACCTGCTGATCGTCCGGTGTCCATATGCCACAAGTGATTTGACTTTCTAGATTTATCTCAGAGGACCAGTGTCTCTGCCCACTGACGGAGCCCACCAGCACAAAGCCATCTCTGTAAGCGATCAGGGCTTGAGTCCCATCATGTGACCACGTGAAGTCGCTCACCTACGAGGAAGAAAAGGTCATTTTGTTTGCAGAGAGCCATCTTAATGACGGTTTTGTCCAACTCCGAGAAAATATATATATTATACTTCTTTCAAGCTCATGAGAAAAAAGGACCCAACCACTTGCAAAACAGCTTCATTAAGAGAGAAAGTAGATATGAATTACCAAACCACAATACAGGAAAGTCCATTTATGTGTTTAAAAAGAATGTACAATTTTCAATGGTACATGAATATAACTGCAGATTAGCAGGTGAACTTTCAGATTATTGTAATGTCTTAAATTAATAAAATGGCTGTGTTGGAGGCTTAATCGAATTGGAAATGTTTATTATTTTGTGTTGATAAGGGGCAGACATTAAAAGTTTTAACTTCTCCTTAGGGCTGGGCAATATGATGATGATCTGCTTTTTGGGAACATCGTCATATCGTGATTCAGTGTTTTTTTTGTTTAACTGAGCTCAAATACTAACACTTTCTCCACTCACTGCTTCTATAGGCAGGATTAAACCAGAACAAACCAGGAGAAAACCAGGTCTAAACCAGGTCTAAAATCGGACAATATCACAGACTGAATCTGGATTAAACCAGGACTAAACCAAGAAGTAAACCAGACTAAAGCAGAGGCTGAAATCAAGGTCTCAACCAGGACCAAACTAAAGGGACAGAACGAAACAATGATTACCCTGGACTAAACCTGGAATAAATCCATAACTAAACCAGGTCTAAACCCAAGGACTCAATCAGAAATAAAGCAAAAGCAAATCGGGTCTAAACCTGGACAATAATTAAACCATGACTAAACCATGAGGGAAGCAGGTCAAAACTCTGGACTGAAACTTAAGACTAAACAGGTCTTAACCTAGACTGAGCCACTACAACACCAGGTCTAAACCCAAGAAGAAGCAGATGGATTTAGTCACCTTTAAATGATACACATGAATTGTGATAAAACCGAAATCGTGATTTAAACTAAAGAAAATCGTGATAAAATTCTTTGGCCATATCGCCCAGCCCTACTTCTCCTTTTCATTCATACTGTATGTGTTAAATGCTACTGTTGCATTTGCCTTTTTAGTGAATGAAATAAACAATAAAATGAAAAAAAATGAAAGATTTCTACAGAATGAGCAGCATATTAGTAGCATCATTTGTAATTGTGCCCTGCCCTGTTTTATTGTCTTTCTTATCACACACCGACTAACCACTGTCTGGCTGGTCTCAGCTCTGCTATGCATCAATTTTTCACAAAAACTTCCTTCATCATCATTACATGATGTTCTAACTTAATTACATTCATTTTCAGATAAAACTGGGTCACACTTAGAATAACTACAATCAGTACAGAAATAGACTGAACAGCCCGAAGGCAGACACTACAATCAGTCATCAAAATCTCTCTTCACATGTCTTATCTCTTCAGTCTTCCTGCCACATCATTTTTAGCATCGATGTATAAAAATAGAAAAAACAGTAACGTCTTTTATTCCCCTTTTTAAAATATCGTTCAGTGCAAGACTAGAGCACTGTATAGTAATTACACTGTACTTCACATAAAGGTGAGATCATAAAGACTACTGTTCAGTTAGAAGACTGTCTAATGTGTGTTTTTACTCAATCAAAGAGTGGACCACCTACCTGTGCTCCTCTGTCATTCACCAGCTCCACTGACCATCTTCCCTCATACTGGATCCACACAAAGATCCCTCCCTCCATGTCACAGGTGGCCAGCTTCTGAAAGGGCTCATTCCAGCGCACCAAGACAACCTGCAGGAGGCACCAAAGATTGTACTGTACATACCAAGCACATTCAGTCAAGGTCATGATAAAGGATTGAAGAGTTGTGAGAGTATGTGGGATAGGAGAAATATGAGTCACTAAATCCTATTCCATGTCTCAAACGGTGTGAATAGAATTAATATTGCTGCAATGTTTTACAGTTGCAAAGACAAGAGCTACAGTATATGAAAAATAATCTGCTTTGGGCTCACATTACATCGGCAATTTGTGTTATAAATGAATTTTGCACCTCTAACCGTACATATGGACACTACATGGTGCTGCTTAAGGTGTTGAGAATGTGAACCTTCCTTCATGTTGTTATTTTATTACACCTTATTTAATCTGAGAAGCCATCTGAGAGAAAGCAGCAATCATCTGGCCTTTGAGATAAGCATAATATAATACTACAACTGCTATAGATTCTTCCAAAAAGATTTGTCATTGGATACATTTCAGACAAAACCTCACACAATTTCTTTAGATTAGTTATTCAAAGGGGGAAGAAGTTTTAGAATTGAAAAAGATTAGCGTGAAAGTGGAAGATGCATTGTCACGTGTTTTGCCAGACTCACCTCGCTGTTGTGCCCGCGCAGGTTGAAATTGATCCTCTGGGGTGTGCTCCTGTCCCTCCTGCAGTGGCTGGAGGTGAAGGTGACGCCCACGACTCCTCTCCCGTTCCCCGTGGCCAACCAGCCCTCCTCGTAGTACCTCCGGCGGCACACGGGCTTGTCCTTCTCGCTCTTCGGGACACGGCCTTTCCACGACAGGCACAGGATGTTGGAGTCGCTGCAGAGGATCGGACCATGTTCCACGGCAGCCAACATCCCTACTGACTGACCAGGCTGGGACGAGTGTGTGTGGGGGGGGCAAGGAACAAGTGGTCATCATCAATGTTTTTATGACCTCATTCACTGAATAATCCCTTCTTTGGTCTGCTTCTAGACCAGTGGTTCTGAAACTGTGACCCCTAAGCCAGTTCCAATTTGTGATGAAAGTCTCCGGTTCCACAAAGTTTGAGTTCTAACCTCTTCTACTCGTTCTCTGTGCAAAACCAAACAATTTCAATAATTTGTTCCACTTCTTGAGAAAGGTATATGCAAGGAAGAATCAAATATATTTTAAAAGATCTTAATATGCATCAGCCATGTACAATAAAGGCTTTTTAGGAAATGTACATAGAAAATTTTGTTTTTCTCTCAATCTTATGTTCCATTTGTGATGTCCACTCTTGTCATGATTAACACAACCTCTGACAATAATTAGTCCTGTAACCAGAGGCAACTCTACTGTACATATTTTTCGTGGTAAGAGAAACCGGAGCCCCTGGAGGAAACCAAACACCACGATGGCAAACATGCAAACTTGACCCCGAAATGACCCACACGCATTTTGGCCCCCCGTGCCACACTTTGGGCCGAACTGTATGCTTCTTTCATGTCATAAGCAGTAAATTCATCTTTTTTGTGCAATCTTAATCGTAAAATTTAACAACCAGGGACTAAAACATCCAAAGACTATATTATGTAATTCTATGATTTAATGTGCCCATTACATGACATACTATTATCTTTCCCATGTTCATTCATGTGAGACATGATTTGATTGGCTCCAATGAATCACGAATGGCCTTAAACCAGCCAGATCTCGGTGTCCTCGCAGTTTTCTATTATTCACTGTGTGTGGAGCAGATCCAGGATTCAACACCACGACACTACAGTCTGTCTCCATGGGCACTGATTCACAAACTACAACACATAATGGACATTGCACAGCCATCTTTACCATTACGGAAACATAACAAGCTCAAAGTGAGCAGAGAAGCAGAAGCATACCAGTACTGAAAATAGCAAGAAACCAGGTGGAGGCAAAACTAAATTGGGTGGGAATGAAATAGAAAATTGATGAACACAAACAAAAACGAACTAAGAAACATTACATTTTGTTTTTGTCCAGGCTGGGGGCTGTCAAAAATACTTGAATGAATGGAAATATTTTAGACATGTTACACCACTGATACTGAAAGATGGGTCAAAAGCAGAGGATAGTTTTCCCTGTTCCGAAAAGTCCGTTATTAAAATCATGAATGTCCAGATAAACTGTAATTATGGCCGTCCCTACTATTCAGAAACCAGGTGTCAGTAGATTTCCTCCAGGTGCTCCGGTTTCCCCTACCACTAAAACATGTACAATGGATTCCCCTCTGGGACCAGAACTGAGATTCCACACCAAGTACCGGGTCTAAAATAAATCTAAATTGGACAAAAATATTGACAAACTAAACCATGTTTACACTAAGCCAGAAATACTGAACTTAAATGCATTAATAGGCATAAATGAAATTAAAATCTCTTATAACAATTAAAATGATTTAAGTCTAAAATTGCACATGAGCCTGAGTATCACCTGAAGAAGCCAAAGTAGCACCATTGGCACATGGACCACAGTTTGAGAACCACTGCCATCTAGGTAAACTTGTAAAAAAGGTCCAAAACACACAGAAAGAGGAAGGCTATTTGTGACTTAAGTCTCATGCGTCCTACCTCATAGTTCCTGGACATGTTGAGTCAAAAATCCTCGTCTGAAGGTGTCCATATTTCCATTCAGAGGATGCACTGAAGCTAATAATGGCTGCTGTGTGAGTCTGTGCTGTTTAAAGAGGATGGTCTATGGAGAAGAGGCACAATGCATCATAAGCGCCAGATGTCTTCCAGGCAACTCTGCATCAGACCAGAGTTGAAACGACTTCTTTTACGCCCATCCCCATGTCTTCTCCTGGTCACTCCGCTGCAATAAAAGACAAGATTAGCAGGGAATGGATAAAAGCAGAGGACTAGTATTCGCCTAAAATAGCTGCGTTGCCATTCAGTACATCAACCTTGAAATTCAGAGTTTTTTTTTTCTTTTCTTTTTTCCTCCCTTCAGTTCAGTCTCTATGCAACGAAAGCGGCACTGCATTGGACATTGGGACTGCCTCCATCTCCATGGCACTCAAAGCCGTACGTGCGCGCTTCTTTTACGTCAAAGAAACACGGGCTGTAACTCAAATAGGCACTGAATAATTAGGAAAACATGTCAGTATATGCTTCCAGGGTTGGGAGTCAAAAAAGATTATTTTTTTCTCACTAATGACCAAGATGTTCTTATTGAAATGCAGCTAGAGCTTGTGTACCCGCATGCAGCAGTTCGTTTGAGCCACTGCTGACGAGACGGAAAAAAACACACACACAACTGTACAGAAAATAAACCTGACAATTACCCATAGCTATATGTTATTCTAACGCTCAGAGAAAACGGTGTCTTGACAGAAGCTACGTACCTTGCCGCGCTAAAACCACCACGTCAGTCCGAGGAGGCAGTGCGTAAACGGTGCAGTCGTGTTGCCAGGCGCTTGTCCGCTGGCGCACTCTTCAGCTTGTGTGCCTTTAAAAGGGGGGTTGCCATAAGCGAGGTAGCAAGATGACTTCACCCCCCAGCTTAAAATGCAAAAGATAAGTGCGCAATCAAATTATACTGGCTGTAGGTCTCACAGGGATGAACCTAAGGTCCATTTATACTAATCGAATGTGGTTTGACAAGCGCTTGGCCGCTTAATAAATGATCAATATTGTCAGTTCCCAAAGGGACTTTCTTTGAAACTGGCAACCTCACAAGGCAAGCACTCCCCGCGTTTACAAATGAGTGACTCTCCCTCATACAAGACCTGATCATGATGATGGATGAGTGAACCCCATAATGTGCCATATACAGTATGTGACGCAATAAACAAAAAAGATTATGGCACAAAATAAATGTTTTTGTTATTTTTTATTGATATATTAGATTATTATTTACTATGTACAATACATTTCACAGAATACAATAAATTTCCATTTTTCAATTCTTCTTTGGCATCAAACTCAAAACTGCAAAGAAAGAATTGTACAGTTCCCAAAATAATGTCATTTTCAACTTATAGTAATCATAGTTTTCATGGGATGTATTTGTAATACAGCCTAATTAAAATGATTCTTATTTGTAGATGAAGATCTATGTCCAAACATAGCTGTAGACTACCACTTGCATTAAACTCATATCTGCTTGTATTCTTCTTCTTACAAACAACTGATTTTAACTGTGCAATCATGTGGCACTGTCCACAACTGTTTTCCAAACAGTGGTAAGCCCAAAGATTCTAGATCCTCTTCTCACAATAAAAAGCACAGATCACTCAAGCACAAGTCTCCTCAAAGGCATGGATCACACTGTCATACGCAGGTGGAGATGACTGCAAAGGCAAGAATCCTTTTAGTCCATTAGTGCCCAGCCAAAACGAGTGTCTCTTGTTTGGAACAGGAGACGAAGAATCGGAGGTAGAAGCCATGTCCTCCAGCTCTTTTGTGTCCTCTCCCATGTCCAGACTGGGACGTTTCTTCTTGGCCAGCGGTCTAAAAGTGGAGGTTTCTGGACTAGGGTTGGATCCCAGAGGCCCCACTGGCTCCAGGGAGGGCTGTCTGTAGACACTGAGGAAGGTGCTTCTGTATAGGCCCATCTGAGAGTTCATGGGATGGGGAGAGCGTGAGGAAGATCTAGATTTCTTCTTGCGGCCCTGGGTGATTCTTGCTGTGGCTTTTCGGCGAGATGCCCAGGTTAGGATGACATAGACCAAGGCACCAAGGAGAAGTCCAACCAGCATCGACAGACAGAAGGCCAGCAGCATGTCACCTGCAGAAGTGCACAAAGAGAATACAAATGCTTTTTAGGATGCTGAAGATCGCATTATTTCTGAATCACTTCCTGCATATGGTGATATTTTTATACACACAACCGCCCTGAGGGAGACAGAGTGCGGGTCCCACTTGGTGTCTTCATGTCGGTTGGGATTTACAGTTGTCCTCAAAAATTTACCATGGCAGAATGTCGGGGGATGTAATCTTATGCATTTCAATATGAATGAGAACACAAAAACCTTTATTTCACTCATGGTTACTGTTACCTGTTTGTTTACGCTTTTCAACTAGAAACTAGCCAAATGTCCCTGATCAAAAGTTTACATATTGTGCATCTTGAAACAGACATTTTGTCAGAGAGTCCTGTATTTCAGCTGAAGTGAGTTTTTCTTTGCTCCTGAACAATTTGCAGTTGTTGAAGGTGATGTAAATGTTAGATCGTACAGGAACATTTGAGTAGTTTCTGTTTCATTATGATTTTGAAAGAGTAAACTTAGTTCTTTGGCAATAAATGGTGGCTTTGCACAAGGTAAAGGTAAAAAGGTAAAGCGCTTTTTATTTTGTCATTATACAATGTCCAACGAAATTACATAGATCAAATGGAGGGTAGGTCCTGAGCCGCTGCAACTCCGTGCACCGCCAATGTGGACCAACCTGACCCAGCATGTTTTTAGTGGTAGGGGAAACCGGAGCACCCGGAGGAAACCTACGCAGACACGGGGAGAACATGCAAACTCCACACAGAAAGGCCGCACGGGCCGGGAATCGAACCCGGGACCTTCTTGCTGTGAGGGAAGAGCGCTATCCACTCTGCCACCCACCATGTTTGTGTTTTCATTCATATTCTATGTAAAATAGCCATTTTAAAAGGGTATGTAAACTTATGAGCACAACTGTATGAGAGATGCATATGACCTATCAATATCCCCAGATATGAGATAAATATTCAAATTAAGTTACAATTATAATGTTGATTTATTCACAAAAATACAAACAATACACTTAAATACTTTAAGTAAAGATTGTTTCACACTGTTTGTTTGGTTCAATTATCCAGTTAGAAATCTGAACACTGTGGTTTGCCAGATCAGATTTGCTAAAACCACTAAAACCTGCACAATCCCAGTCTTAATTATTAGCAGCATAAATCAGATATATAAAAGAGTTTGTGGGCTTTTAGCGTGTATGAGAGACAAGAATCGCAACTACACCAGCTATTTAGTCTATCCATTTTGCACTAATACATCCAGTTCTTAGTGTCTATGCCTGTAGACACTGTGCAAATGTACTGTATCTGTAACTGCATGAAAAAATAAAGAGCTGGACAGAGCTGTTGGGGTTTTGCGTGTAGTGCTAAAGGCAGCATGCCAGATGCCACTTTCATCTACTCCTCACACAAGAACAAGCCGGTAACATCAACAACAAACATGTCTCCAGGCTTAAACATAGCAAAAAAGTATAGCCTACTCTTTCAGATGTGTTAAAGTTAGCTCTGAACTATTGATTTCTTGTTTCAGTCTCTATAAAGGGCTTTGTTACATAAAGTCTTATATCATGTTGACTGTGTGGGTTCACTGAGGTACACATGGACAACACTGCAAAAATATCAACAACGTTAAATATAAACTAGACATACTGCTAATGCTGATCAAATATAACCCATATACAAGTATCTTTACAGCACATAAATATCATTAAAATGCCAGTATTCAGTTCAATGTGAGTGAAAAGTAACAAACATGGCTCCATTATTAATCTCAGCATTTATTTTATGCAACTTGACAAAAAAAAGAGTTTTAATTAATTGATCAACGTACTTCACATTTTTCTTGATCGTTGGTGACGGCTTAGAGTATTTCTTGACAGACTTTAACAAGTTTCGAGCCTATGTTCCACAAGAAAAGCAAACAAATACAAACTTACCATGATTAAATGAATGAAATATCTCCAAAAGTGGATGAGTGTCATTCTGTGCCATTGTTCATCCATAAACCATAAACCATAAACCATAAACCATAAACCATAAACCATACACCTTAAGAGACTAAACAGACTCAGACTTGGCTTCTCCAAGACAAGCTTCTGGGTTTTTTCTCCTGCTCAGTCCTTGCCATAGAGGAAACGTTGCTGTCACGCTTCCTTCCCTCTGGTTTTTAAAATTAGCAAGTGCATTGCTTATCTGTGTGGGACATAGCACTGGGAAACACTGGGGCTTCCTTTTGCATCATTTCCTATGGGCCAATATAATATATTATAATCAGAAGTCTAGGCATAGCCATAATAAATGTGTGATGTATAGACTCACACCTTCAAGACAAAAAAACCATGGGCTTCCAAAGAACCACCTTAAACAAACGAAAATGAGTCCGAATAACAAATATTGATGTATGTATCAATTAATCCACCTACTATTAATATTAATACATAAGTAAAAGGACCTAATATGTCTAAAGCACAAGAAAACCAAGCATTGACCCAGGTTTAACACTGCCTAACCACAGTCCACTTCAGACGGGTGAAAGTTGAAATGCAAAACACATCTTTGCTTCCTTTGACGTAGCTTCAGTGAGTTTTCATTTGGATAAACCAACATTTGTCCTGCAGAGGGGAGAGTGTTGGGATTTCAGCCTCAAGTCTCAATGGGGATTTCCTTCAATTGTTGCAGTGTTCCCACTGCTGCAGAGTGTTTGGACTGACCTGGCCTCTGTACTACAACCGTTGATAGACAACAAATACTGCAGTTTTCAAAAGTACACCCTCTGTTTTAAGGCAATTCTATAAAAGCATCAACGATTTTAACACATAAATGACATCATCATTCTAAATTCATTTCCGGTAGTTTTCAATACCTTTTCCCCCTGATACCATTAGTACCTAAAAACATTTCTCTATATCATAGCTGTAACCAGCCCTAGTTTGGACACAATAATCAATTTGATAATTCCCAGTCATGGCGCTCAGGACAACTTTACACAGAGTTTAAGCAATACTTCATTGTCTTTTTTGTGTATTTAAGTCCCAGTTTCGTGCAGAATTGATTTTGATCTAGGCCTAGTGCTACTTGGAAGATGGTTAATTAGACCTTAGTTCATTTGTTGACAGAGATGACAGTTTTTGTTTGACAGTTGTTTCCTTCATGTGGATTTGCCCAGAAATTACAGAGAAATTAGCAATAAACTAAAAAAGACTGGAAATCAGCATTGTTTACAGTTACTATGATATAATGTTCAGCTGCCCTCTCATTTTAAACTACAGGCTCTTTAGAATGCTCAACCATTGCAAATAATATTCATATTTTTGTCTCACAAAATTCTTTACAATCTAGTATTTCATCTAAATGTTACAGAATCATGTCATGTTGCTAGATAGATCTTTATGGATTTAAACAAATTGGCAAAGCACACAGCCACAACCAGATTTCAATGCAAGGCATCCAGCAGATGGCTCAACCTTTCTACATCTGAGAAGCAACTGCCTCTCTATCCCTATCTCTGAAAAGTTATTTTAGGTGACTTTTCTTATGTCGTCCTTTCACTGAAACTAAACCTGAGCCACACAAACTTATTTCTTTTGAGGTTTTTTGTGAGTTTTTTGTTCATTCCCATTTTATTTTCTTCATTCTCATACATTGACAACAATAGAAATCCCAGCTCACAGGAAGTGCTAATGGAAACAGGAAACGCTTTTACAACAGAAGTGGGCGGGGCTGAATATAGGACCCACATTGGGCACCTGTGGGGGTTTAAGGTACGGGGTTAAATCAATCCATATTCATTTGTGCAGCAGGCCATATAGTGGGTCTCTGTTGTAACCCCCCAACTATCCAGCAGATGGCGCCAATGCATCTTTTATTATTCGATCTAGAAGATAAATCGTAAAATAAGCCCAACATCCATCAGCAACTTCAAATATGATCCTTCAAACTACAAAACTATGCCAAAAACACAAGTAAACTTTAGCTGAGTAAAATGGAAAGTCTGCACGAACCATTCCATTAAACCAATATAATACAATGGCCGAATTCAATGACTTTTATTGTCAGTAAAATGAAGAGGCCACTCGCATCCGGGCACTGACTACTACACACACATGTTTCCGCCCACTTCTCTTCTGCTGGAGTCTTTGCAGCAGCGTGGCGGCTTCGTGCGTACCGTGCGTGCACCGTGCGTGCTCCTCGCGACGTTGCCACTAGCAACCGGCCAACACAGGGTACTTCCGGTGCTGAAGTTGTCCTGAAAGAGTTCAGCAACATGTGTCATGTGTGAAAGCCCGAGGACAGAAGAGCCAGAAGACACTGATGTGGTGAGCGCACATTTCCCTTTGATTCGTAGATAACTTTTGTTAAACTTTTCTCTTGTTTCACTCAGAGTTTATAGTAATTAACGAACTTTAGCCCAGACTTTAGCCCAGCTTTGGTTCATCACAGAGATTCACTTCCCTAAATTGCGTTTAGTTTCATTGTTGTGTTGAGCCACTGCTTCCGTAAATGTTTCCTCTAAATGATGATCTAATGATCATCTAATGATGTGACTATTCCTTTATTTCTAAATTCAGTGAATTGGTTGTTTCAGTTATTCACAGTGGAATAATCCAAAATACACAATTTAGGAACATTTATGGAATTAATATTTGAATAGTCCAACCAGTTGAAAAGAGATTAAATAGAAGAATAATCTTTATTGTCATTGCAACAAGTACAACGAACATTTTGCGGATCATTTTAACTGTAGGTAGAGGGTATGCAGATAGTAGTGTGCATACCCTCTATAACAGGGGTGTCCAAAGTGGGGCCCCGGGGCCCTCCAAGCGGTTTCATTTGGCCCTCGAGATGGTGCTGAGATTGTAAGGAGTGTCTACAGTGCAAAAACAAATCTAAAAATAATTACAATTTATTTATTTATTTTTTATTTGAT
This sequence comes from Lesueurigobius sanzi, assembly GCA_900303255.1. Classification (NCBI taxonomy): domain Eukaryota; kingdom Metazoa; phylum Chordata; class Actinopteri; order Gobiiformes; family Gobiidae; genus Lesueurigobius; species Lesueurigobius sanzi. Next base: position 1,177 of record OMNZ01046324.1, on the reverse strand, counting down.
CTAGATTTGAGGTAAATATATTTATCTGTCAAAGGAATGATCTTTTTGCAATTAGAATAAGAAAAAAAACATCTAAAATAAGAGTAAATACCTCTAAATTAGGAAATACACGTAATTTTTCTTGAAAAGAAGAAGAAAAATCTATTTCTATTGACACGCAAGCTACAATTGCTTAAAATATTCTTAAATTCAGAATGTTCACTTATTCATCAGTCATTTTAAAAAAAAATGTTTTAATTAATTTGACTGAATAGATTGTTAGTTACTAAGGACCAAAACAGCATGTCCTACTCAATAGCATGAAGGTATTTAATCATATATATATATTTATATTTAATCATATATATTTAATCATAGATCTGGTTGAATTACGTCTTTCTTTATGTAAACAATGTTTGGCCCTTTGCTCGCTTTACTTTTCCATTTTGACAAAAAATACTTTGTGCATCTCTGAATTCAATCAACATGAGCAAGTTCTCATTTTTATATAGAAGCCTTTTAAGTTAGTAACAAATTATTTAGAATAAGTTATGAGCAAAGTTGTGTTGTGTTACTGTGCAGAGGTGTTGTGTTGTGTTACTGTGAAGAGGTGTTGTGTTGTGTTACTGTGCAGAGGTGTTGTGTTGTGTTACTGTGCAGAGGTGTTGTGTTGTGTTACTGTGCAGAGGTGTTGTGTTGTGTTACTGTGCAGAGGTGTTGTGTTGTGTTACTGTGCAGAGGTGTTGTGTTGTGTTACTGTGCTGAGGTGTTGTGTTACTGTGCAGAGGTGTTGTGTTGTGTTACTGTGCAGAGGTGTTGTGTTACTGTGCAGAGGTGTTGTGTTGTGTTACTGTGCAGAGGTGTTGTGTTGTGTTACTGTGCAGAGGTGTTGTGTTGTGTTACTGTGCAGAGGTGTTGTGTTGTGTTACTGTGCAGAGGTGTTGTGTTGTGTTACTGTGCAGAGGTGTTGTGTTGTGTTACTGTGAAGAGGTGTTGTGTTGTGTTACTGTGCAGAGGTGTTGTGTTGTGTTACTGTGCAGAGGTGTTGTGTTGTGTTACTGTGCAGAGGTGTTGTGTTGTGTTACTGTGCTGAGGTGTTGTGTTGTGTTACTGTGCAGAGGTGTTGTGTTGTGTTACTGTGCAGAGGTGTTGTGTTGTGTTACTGTGCTGAGGTGTTGTGTTGTTACTGTGCAGAGGT
>OMNZ01046305.1:0-15703 GCA_900303255.1 Lesueurigobius sanzi | reverse complement strand
GTCATTTAACCTTCTAGATATTTACTTTTTTGTGTAGATGACCAATAATTTAGTATAGGTATCGAAAAAGGTATCGGTATCGTAAACCAAGTATCGTTAAAGTACTAGTATCGAAAAAACATGAAAGGTACCCAGCCCTACACATGAGACACATACAGTTGTGCTCAAAAGTTTACATATCCTTTTAAGAACACATGCCCTTTTAATCTTGAATGAATGATAAGACAGAAGTATTTCTTCCACTCGTGGTTAGTGGTTGTGCAAAGCCATTTATTGTCAAAGAACTGAGTTTACTCTTTTGAAATCATAATGAAACAGAAACTACTCAAATGTCCCTGATCTAACGTTTATAACAACTGCCAGGAAAATTGTTCGGGAGCAAAGAAAAACTTACTTCAGCTGAAATACAGGACTCTCTGACAAAATTGATGCTTGTTTCAATTTTGTATAAACGTTTGATCTGGGACATTTGGCTAGTTTCTAGTTGAGAAGCGTAAACAGGTTTTTTGACAATAAATGGCTTCACGCAACCCCCAACCATGAGCGAAATAAAGGTTTTTGTGTTATCGTTCATATTCTATGAAATACATAAGTTTGCAAACCCTAAACCTTTGAGCACAACTGTAGCTAGCTATGGGCTAATCTACATCCACTGTCCAGCTCCACAAGGGCAGTAGCTCAAATAGTACTTTTAGAAGAAACATACAAATGAGAGAATAAAATAATTATGTACTCGTGTATAATCTAGGAATATGTACAGTACATATTCACAAGTATAAAATATTAAAACAGGATGATATCAATAGTGAAGGATTACTATTGCAACAACACATCATCAGTAGGGTAAAACTAACCTGTCTCACGACGGTCTAACCCCCAGCCCCCCAGTAGGCAAAAATTCTTCAGTCTTCATCTGTACTCTGTAGTTGAAGTGTAGGACGTTTCGATCTTACTCCAAAGACGTTTCGATCTTACTCCAAAGACGCTTCGATCTTACTCCAAAGATCGTCATCAGCTACTGAAGGTCTGGAGCACGCTGTGGGTATATATATATATATACCCACAGCTCGAAACGTCCTACACTTCAACTACAGAGTACAGATGAAGACTGAAGAATTTTTGCCTACAATGGACAACTCCTGTACGACTGAGAACCTACACAAAAATAGTGAATACAATACAAAAATACACTCAATCACACTCTCATTCACACTGGAAAGATGGGTGAAGTGTTTTGATCACGGACACAACTACAGTATCACTACGCACTCGCCAGAGCAGGGAACGAACTTGAATTGATGCGTTGATGGAGGCTCTCGGTCATCCAGGAAGTCTTCATCGTAGTGTGACTTGAATCAAAACCGCACTACCTTTGAATTGATGGAAAAACCTTAAGGTCAGCCGCAGTAGCAGTAGCAGGATGAGCGTAGAGACCCACAGCGCCACCTGTCGGCCTGGCTCCACCCCGCAGCCCGTCGCGCTTCCTGGTCTGTGATGCACCAGACAGTGGCCATCAGCTGCAATCTGATTTATATTCACAGAGTGGTAGATGTTTGTGAGGAGTGGAAAACTATTTCACACAGACTTATCGAGAGTGTGTCAGACAGAACGCCGTGTGTGGTCTAATCTACCAAGGTCAGTGAGTGCGGCCCGGGCAACAACATGTAATTCTGCAGCGGCACAGACAGCTGTACGTCAACAACAGACACCACACAAACATTTACATACGAGAGGACCATGTCAGGGATCGGGAAACAATGGATGCATCGGTTTAATAAGAACGGACTATTTATAGGATCGTATTTTTAGCCTGTTACATGCAATACACTTGACAGTACACAACAAACGGCCGAGTGAGACGCTGCTTTCTGTGTTAATGAGTACAATTAGAATCAGTCAACAAACAAACACTGAGTGGAGAGTGAACTGGGTAACGCATGGCCTTACTGTAGCTTGGTTAAGTTTAGGGCTGGGTACCTTTCATGTTTTTTCGATACTAGTACTTTAACGATACTTGGTTTACGATACCGATACCTGAACGATACCTTTTTCGATACCTATACTAAATTGTTGGTCATCTACACAAAAAAGTAAATATCTAGAAGGTTAAATGACCCAAATTAATCTTATTTATCTAAATTTGAGCTGTTTTAGTGGCTCATTTGACCTAATTCTAACCACTTGTTTTGACTTGCTTCAATAGATTTCTACTTAGTTCCTTTTTTATTTAAATTAATTTACCAATGGGGTAAGAAAATTGGTCTTTGGGCAGTTTTATTTCCCTAATTCAAGTGAGATTACCTTAGAATCAGTAAAAATTGTCATGAAACAAACCAAATGATCCAGATGACAGTAGTAAATATGTCTAATCTAGTCAAAACTGCTCTAAACAAGCAGTTTTGAGCAAGCAGTTTATTCTATTTTATTTTATTGTTACTACTATTACTATTACCTGTTGTTTTGCTTCTTTGATGACACTTTTCCTGACTTTGTGCACCCCCCTGTGTGATACTGTCCTAAGAGCTGTTGTGACAAGTAAATTTCTCCATTGTGAGATCAATAAAAAACTATCTTATCTTATCTTAATATTCTCAAATCGAGTCATTTATCCTCGTGCTTGATTTTAGTTTTGTTGTAGAACCATAAAACAGAACAATAATGATCATTTATTCTATAAAATACTGTTTCTTTTAGTGTTTTTATCATTTATTTGAGCTGAAACACCTTAGCCCTTTCTTTACTGCAGTCTCAGACCCACCAGGAAGACAAATTTGCTTTCTAACGATAAATATTTTTTCGGTACCAGTTTTCGGTACCAATTTATTTTTCGATACCGGTAGTACCTTCATTATTTTTTCGATACCGTACTGGTATCGTTTAACGGTACCCAGCCCTAGTTACGTTGAGGAGACACATTGCAGAAGCTGGAAAGGTATTGCAGCTTTTATGGGAGAATACAGTAACTTCAGACAGACTTTATAGAAGATGTGGACCTTTTGAAACTGGGACCACTGGGAGGACCTCACCTCGCCTAATATGGAAAGGGGAAATCTTTCCGCATTTCCCCTTTCCAATTCATAGCCATGTGGCCTTAGCATCTCCAAACAAACTAAGCGGGCAGGCACGCGTCTGGTCCGGCACAATGGCCTCTCCACTTCAGGCCTGCTTTAGAGAAATGAAAAGAGGAACGTTTTTTTTTTTTTCTGCTTTTCTGCTGCACCCCACCCTTTTCTCGATAGAGAGAGGGAGAGGAAGAAAAAAAACATAATTTATCTGTGTATTATCAAGAAAGGCAGACACTTTAATCACTCAGCTATGAAGTCAGTATTTCCATTCTTATCAGCGGCAGGAGTGGAAATGGAGAGGAGATAGCGTTGTGGGAGCCCATCGGTGGGCAGGAATGATAATGGGGGGGGGGGGGGTGAGAGAGGGAGGTGGGGGGGCAGGGCTTCGGCTATTGGACCGCTGTGTCAGCTCTATCTGCAGCCATTATCAAGACTCTTATCGCACTCAGCATCGGGCTCGCTGTAATGGGGCCAGTTCAACTTTCCACATTATCATAGCGCCAAGACCTGCTTCGCCAAGGCTAGGGGTCTGGCTCAGACACACAGAGGGGTGGAGGGTGCTGGGTGTGTGCGTGTGTGTGTGACTGAAAGAGGGGCGATAGAGGTTTAAAATGGATGCTGAGATTTGTCTGAGGAGGTGGAGGAGGTGAGAGCGTCCCATGCACAAATCTGAATCCACTTGTCCGTGTGTTGTGGAAGACTGGAGCGCGGTGACATTGTGCCGCTCCATGTTGCGTCTACAATGCACACACAGCGCTGTTTATGTTCTCCCTCCTCGCTCTTCCCGTCTCTGTGGGTCAGGTAGACTAGTTTCAGATCAGCGGGCCCGCAAGAAATTATCCTTCCACTTAGTTTAGTACATTTACTACTTACTTTAGATTTTTCAAGTCTATCGCCACTGTGATGAAAACTTTGCACATGTTTGGCTGTGTTTTTGATCTGTGGCCTCTGGACCAGCAGTATTCTGTTTTGTTTACCATCAGTAGAAGTACTAATTGAACCTGACATTTTAATTTATGCAAAAAATACTTACTACAATATTTTTCAAACAATAAATGGCCTGGACTGGTCGTAGATCATCGGGATATTCTTAATCTCTAATCCAGAAATAAGTTAATTTGGCCTTGAATTGCAGTTGTAGTAAACAAATCTGCCAATGAGAGACGTATCATTGCACCAAAAATAAGAAAAAACATCTTATTGCACATTCAATTACATAATAAATGTCTACTATTTTCCTCTTACACATGCAAAAATACTGGTTCCAATGGCAGATCTTTTTACCAACTCAAATAAAGGGCAAATACATACTGTATTTCATTTACTTGGCAAGTCAACATTACACAAATGAAGGTGGCATATTCATTTTAACCTGGCAATACATCACAAGTCCACAACAACTGGACTTAATATGTTTCCTAAGTATCAAAATAAAACCATTAAGTCTATACAGGGGAGGAAACAGATAGCAACGGAAGTCACCGCTAATCCCAGGGTGTTAAATTTATTAGTCAGGAAATGGGAGCAGTGTGTCACCTTTGTGCAATAAACACACAGGCACCGTATGGTAGGGATGATTGACGGCTCAGTTATCAGCAAGTTTACACAGGCACCAAGCAGACCACAGCACAAAACCACTCACTGTCCACAGGAGCACACCACCGGAGCTCAACAATGCCCCCTATCAGCCTCTGTTGGTCAGTGTGAGAACTGCAACCACAACAGCGGGCTCAATGTGTAGACTGTGGTCCCACCTATGTCCAACACAAGAGCACCTGTCCCTCTTTAGGCACTGCACAGCCATTTACACCTTTGTCCCTCCCCCCCCCAACTATTCAGATAATGTCCCACTTCTTTCAATAAAGTTAGATTCACATAGAGAACGACAAATTATCCGCCAATGTTTCACACTTTTCAGAGTCATTGAATGAATTGTGCCAAAATGAAGGTGTTGAAAGTCACTGAAAAGCGTTGTTTCCAGTAAGGTTAAGGTCGTGTTTTTTTTTAATATAAGATAAGAGATAAGATAGTTCTTTTTTGATCTCACAATGGAGAAATGTACTTGTTACAACAGCTCTTAGTACAGGATCACACAAGGGGGTGCAAAAAGTCAGGAAATGAGCCATCAAGAAGAGAAAAGGTTTGCAAACAGTAGTAATAATACTGGAATAGGATAATAAAATAAATTTAAAAAGCTAATACTGATGAAATACATGTCTCTTAGCATTATACTGTATAATATTATACGAAAAGTATGGTCCAAAGCAAATTTATATTATATTTTTGTTTTACACAATAATTTTGCCCAAATTGTCGAATATCTAAATTTGACTCCATCTTAATTCCAAATTTTTTTATGCTAAATGCCTAGATTTGTTACATTTGAGGCATTAAAATGTTTGTTTTGGGGAATTTAACAACTAACCTGCTCGTTCACACACAATAACAAGGCTATAATTAGATGAATAACATAGACAGGTCTTTTTTCCTACAGATGTCTTCATTTCCCATAATATTATCTTTTATATAATTATAATGTTGGGTCTATTTGGCTAAGACTAATCAATTTCAAATCAACTGTTCAAAAAAGGATTAGGGCTGATGCACATATCCACACGTCTTTAGTCTTGAGTGGAGAACCAAGTATGGCATACATTTTACAAGGGAGAAATGTTTTCAAGGAGAAAGTATTATATTCCAGGACACATTTCCATGACTAGAAAAAAGGCAGGTCATTTTCTAGGTTTTCAAGGTTTTCCAAGACGCGTGGGAACCCTGTTCATTTTTAGAGGTTTTAGAGGTATATTTTGCTGACAATACTTGGGCAGTGACAATAAACAATATCGGTCACCGCCATGAAAAGAATGATTAGTTGATCGTAGCATCATCGCTTTAGAAGACAACAAGAAGTCAGTTCAACTACGGCAGATAATTACCCTGAGAATATTGTGAATCGTAATGTTTTTGTGCAAGAAAATTGTGAGACAAAATTTCCATATTGTCCCATTCCTAGACAACACTGAATTGCATAAAAATTAACAACAAATAATATTAAATCGAATTGCAATTTCTGTCCAAAGAAATCGCAGTTAGGTTTTTTGTCAAAATTGTGCAGGCCTAGTAACTGTGCTCATCTAAAGCCCCATCATGAGAGTTGAGCTCGACCATAGTTGATTTGCAATTTTGATTAAACTTTGATAAAGGTGAGACACTGCAGGTGAATAGGGAAAAAAATAAATTGAGTGACATCAAATTGAAACTTTTACTGGATTACTGACATAAATATGAGAAAAAATAACAAACAGAAATAACGCATTTTATGTCTAACAACGGCCCAAATTGCCAGTATTTTCAGTGACAAAATCAAAATACTGGATATAGCCCGACTTAAATTTATGTTTTTGAGGTCCAAAATTGAATAAATATCAGACTAGGAATTAGAAATTGAAAAATGCCTCTGATCAGACCTTCAGAATAATGTTAAGTACAAGACTGGAAGGTTTGATGGCTGTAGGAGCTACTGAAGTGGAGATGTTGATGCAAGAGTGTAAGAAAAATGTTACAATTTAGAATTTTCTGTCTGAAACTATGGAGAAACTTTGAATCAGTGCAACAATTAAACACCACATTGTGAAGATTTGGCTCTGTATTTGTTTCCAGGTAAGAGATTAAACTTCAATCTGAAAGACAAATTGTCTCGCCTGGATTCCACAGCCCTAAACATAACAATATAGACGACTGAATAGTCTGTTTTGGCCCTTTACTTCAATGACCGACAGCAGGTGCCGGGGGGTCAGGGGTGACAGTGTTAAACGCATATGTCCTTTACACACTTACAGAGACAAAACAGTCACTACCGGGCTCCTCTGAACTTTGACCTCCCTCCGCCGGCTCGGTTTAATAACGCGGCTCATGTGGGAATTGAACAATGGCTTCTGGGCAACTGTTGCATTTATTGTCCGCCGGTAGTGTGTTTGTGCGGCTGTAAAAAGCAGGTCAGGCTGTTTGCTCAGGTTAGTTCAACACCCGGGAACAGGCCGCTCGCACAGTAGGAGCAAATGGAAGTCTTATCACCGCTGATGATAGAGGACTTTAACACTGTAACTTCTTATAACACACATAAGAGAGGCATGTGGACTGGGAGAGCCGCAGATACAGTGCAGCAGGGAGGATGAAGTCGGATCACTGTACAGTCGGCATTACATTTAAACAATATTATGGTTCGCTCTCTCCACATCCGTCCTGACACAGTAATTATCCCTTTAAGCCCTATGGCCCCCACCGTTGGTGCCTCGCTTTCAGATACAGTTACTGACGTCTGTGTTTTATGCAGCAAAATATTCCAAAGTTGCAAATTAGTGACACCTGATGTGGGATTATCCATTTCTGTTGTTATTTGTTACACCACAGGGAGGAAAAAGGCCTTTTTGCAGGAAAATGTGTGTTTTTTTCAGGCGGAAATTCATTCAAACTCATGGCAACCTCATTTTATTGTCAAACAACATCATTTATTATTATTTCATTTCCACCGTCATCCCTAAACTCTACCAAATGTGTGGACACCTAGATTAGCCATGTGCACCTAGGATGTAAATAAATGATATTTGGAGAAAAGGGCCTAGGGCTTAAAGGGTTAAACAAAGGATAGGAATGCAGTATTTTCCACCACATCATCCAACAGCTCTGGTTGGTGTCGTCTTATACACCAGTGGCACTTGGGATTCTTCAGGGAGAAGACTCAGGGTTTCCTGGCGTTTTAGACTTTAAATGCGTTTTAATCAGAGATAGTTTCAACTCCGATACCACGATGTAAATAAAAACACTAGCAAAAGTCTGTAAAAAGACACCAAAGCCCATTGCAAATGGCTCATTCTGCATATAAAAATGTATTCTGTCAATGTTCTGTTTCCACTCTAAAGATTAAATGAAAGCAAAAAAGAAAACACAAATGTATCTGCTGTGATCATTAGAGGTTTTAGTGTCTGCAAAGCCCAGAAAATCACACTGTGGTATCGGATAGGTATTGGTTCAGGTACTCGCCGATACCGATACCTGAAAAATCTGTGTTCGGAATGAAATCCGATACCAGTATCGGTATGGGAACATCCCCAAGATAAATGTTGTAATTGAGTGATATCAATTGGAACATTTTGCTGTATATTACTGATATAAATATGAGGAAAAAATGTATTGCAAGTTTTCCGTCATTTTATGTTTTCATAAAAGACATTTTATGTGTAAAAATGGTAAATATTGGCTATATTTTCACTGATAAAACAAAAGATCTGCACAACTAGAGTTTGATCCCAAGCTTTTATTACTTGGACCAAGTCGTGACGTTTCGGGCGTCAAGCCAGGCCTTCCTCAGACAACGGGCAAGTTTAATAAAAGCTCGGGAGCAAACTCTAGCTGTGCAGATCTTTTGTTTTTTCTTAGTCTGTCTCTTTTGGATCTAGCACGCTGGCCTTTAGACTTTGGATGTGCGCGCCTGCCTCTTTCTCATATATTTTCATTGATGAAATGTAAATAATGGATAGAGCCAGATTACAATTCCGTAGTTTCATGTTTTAGGGGGATTTGGGATATCTGGTTTAGTTTTTTACTAGTTATTACAGGGTTTATACATTTTTAAAGTCATTTTAATGCCCAAATACTACATTTTGAATGCTACAAATGCCACAAATCAGTACAAAGTTAATATTAATTTCCATATTCAATAGAAAATTTGATACAATGGACAAATTTTGACAAAAAAGTCAGTCTAGACACTCATTTTTGTATTTTTGACAAACTTATGCTGTAAAATTAGTTGAGCAATGTCATTATTTTCCACGAACTTTTGATTTAATGCCAGTTTGATTTCTACTTAATGCTTTTTAATCACATTTAAGGCCTTATTTTTGGCACAAAACTTTTTTTTGACTTTTAATGCCCCCCTGAATAAATCTGTAAAAAAATATATTTTTTTACTTGTTTTTGGGGGGGTTCAAAAATCAATAAATCAGGCTAGGAATTAAATATTGAAAAATCCCCATATTGGCAAGTCCAAGACTAAAGTGGACATGTTGTTGCCACAATGGGAGAATAAAGCATTTTGAGAAAATGGCCATGGTTTGGTTTCTCATTGTTTATTTGGAGAAAAATTGAATCATTGCAATAATTGCACTCCTTATTGTAATTATTAGGTAATTTATGTGTTTGTAGGTGAAAGTTAACAGTTGTGAAAGTTGATAAGAGAGGCCCAAAACCTGAAAAATGAAAAATAAATGTTTTGCCTGCTCTTAAATTTGTTTTTGTTCCTGGGTTAGACCAGACTTACACACAGTTTAGACATTCAGATTTAGGTCAGTTTAAGACAATTTTTGGATTGGGTTTAATCCTGGTCTGATCTTGATCTAGGCCTGCTGGAGCTTGGCAGGTCAGGTATTTTACGAGGTAAAGTTACCACTGATATCAGCTGCGTAAAGGCAACACTTACATGAACACATACAATTGCCTTCTGCCTCAAATGTACAGTTCCTAAGATCAGGAATATGTTACAGGTATATAATTTATCCCACAATTATTGTTATCGCAATATTTTCTGACGCAAATATCGCGAGAAACTATGAAATAAGGCTATGACAATGAGGTCCTCCATCTGAGCAAGATTTACAGTTTTCTCCTTACAGAGCCTACATTAAATATGTTCCAACTTGGCCAATGATTTATAAAGCACATGTTTCTTCATGAGACTCGATCAGTCAAAGATAAGACATTTCTAGGATGTGAGCAAATATTTAAGTGAACTGCAGTAACTTTGAGGTTCAAGATAAGATAAGATGAACTTTATAGATCAGAGGATGAGGAAATCCCCTTGTTAAAAGCAGCTAGTAAAAAGGAAGGGATAAAGTACAAAAGGCATGTTTGAAAAGTGCTTCCCCATTTTCAGAGGAAACAGAAAGTCAATAGCCCTTTCCCAATAATCAAATGTGAAACGTGAATGAAGAAGGTGGGTCTCTCCAATCGTGGTAACCATGAGAGTGTGCTGCGCTCTGGGGCTTACCAACAGCGCAGGTTACAGATGGCACACGAGGACAGCCTCCATCACCGTAATTACCACCAAAGCAAACACAGGGCTACTCTCCAGACCGGCTAATGTTTTCTCTGCTCCCTCATCTCCCCGGGGCAAAGGTCAAACCGCTTACAACAGCGCCGCGTCTCAGAAGCATAACTCACGCATGCAGCGGCGGCGGCCCCCCCACGCAAACAGCAGGAAGGTGTAATAAGTCATTTACACGCCGGGCACAAACGCAGCTTCCTTTGTGGAAAAAAAAACACAACACAAACTGACAACTTCCCCCCCGTTCTCCAGCTTAACACAACATGGGCCGCCCGCACCGCCATATGCGATACCGTGAGCACACAGTCCCCCTGATAATGAAGTACTAAGGCCTCTACAAACCCACTGCTGCAAGGTTAGAAGCTTTTCAATCTCTCGGATCCCTGTACTCCCATGTCGGCATCAAACCCAAATGAATTGATCTGAGCTCCATGATTATCTGCTTTTTTGGGAACATCGTCATCGCGATTCAGTGGTTTTTATGATTAAACCAGAACAAACCAGGAGAAAACTAGGTCTAAACCAGGTCTAAAATCGGACAATATCACGGACTGGATCTGGATTAAACCAGGACTAAACCAAGAAGTAAACCAGACTGAAGTAGAGACTGAAATCAAGGTCTAAACCCAAGGACTCAATCAGAAATAAAGCAAGACAAAACTGGGCTTTAATCTGGTCTAACCTGGACAATATCACAGACTGAACCAGGATTAAACCAGGACTAAACCATGAGGGAAACAGGTCAAAACTCTGGACTGAAACTTAGACTAAAACAGGTCTTAACCAGGACTAAACCACTACAACACCAGGTCTAAACCCAAGAAGAAGCGGATGGCTTTAGTCGCCTTTATAAGACATTATACACATGAACTGTGATAAAATCGAAATCGTGATTTAAACTAAAATATAGCCCAGCCCGAGAAGTATGGCAGGCTGGGGAGGAAAGGAGAGGTTATACTGGAGAAGCATCCACGGTGCAATGGTGAAACATTCATCCAAGTCGTCTTCTTGGTTGGTTCAAATAAACGCAAAAACGCAAGAGTGTCTGATTGGATATTGTTTGTGTCCATGTAATAAATGTAGCAAACATTATACCAGAAGAACCTTTGCTAGACCTTCTGCCACGCGAGAAAACACAGATTAGAGTGCTCAACAGGTGTGAGCGAGCAAATAAAAGACCCATGCATCCCTCTGAATCATTTCAATAATGTCCTGAAATCATGAAAGTACAGTATTTCTGAGAGAGAGTAGAAACAAGCCCCGGTTTAACAGAATGGTAGGGGCCACTGTTGCTCTGCTCTCTGTTGAATCTTGAATCTTATAGTTTTTAACACCCCGGGCAGGTGTTGCATGTCATGACTCCACACCAACCAGCGACTCTACAGCAGCCAGGTTTATGAAAAGACTGCATTCGTACGTCTCTCTTCTCGCACATACGAAGCGCTCTGATGTGAGCTTGATACCCAATCTTTCACCATCTGTTTCTCCTAATATCTGTCAGTTGAATCTGCCCAGTACGAGTCATCCTGCTGACGCGGCTCTTTCCTTCTGCTCTGCTCTAATAGAAAACCAAGATTTGAAACAGCAACGGAAAAAAAATCCAAGTGATAAGCATCGATGAACACTCAAATTTCCCCTACATGTCTGCCTTATCGGTTTCGGCATCTGCAGTGAGTAATATGTGGTATTAATTTTAATTAAAATTTATCAATGACAATGCTTGTTAGGGAGGAGAGAGCCCAGAGTGGAGGGAGGGGCCGCAGAAAGAGTGTGAGAGGGAGAACAGAAATGCATTCACACCTATCATCTAATTATACAACAACATTAATCCCATTAGGCCTGGAACTGATTGCCAGGGTGCGGCCCCACGCTGCTGTTGTTATTGCTGTGCAGCCTGGGCCCCTGCCTGCTCCGGCCTGATAACAACTCCAATCAGACCTGTGATCGGGATCTGCGCCGGAGATCGGGCCCCGCGGCTTATCCCAAGTTCACATCGAGCTAAAAGCAGAACAAAGAGAGCACGGCAGCACACACGGGGGAGAGCGGGGGGAGAGAAAGAGCACGCACCTCACACAAACAATGAATTCATCCCTCAATAGTGTGACCATAAAACTGTCACGTGACCCGGGCCTTGTCTGATGCTGATAAAGAGCTCCTTCGAAACACACTGCGCTGGTGAACTCAGACCACGGCCATTACATCGGCGGTTCAAGTACGGCATACTCCGTGCTGCCATTGGACCGTTCCCCTGTTGCTAAACCAGGGCTGCCCAAAGTATTTTACAAGGGGGGCCAGAATGGAAAAGTATTAGCGAGTAAAGGGCCAAACGTACATGAATAAAGACCAAATTCAACCAGATCCATGATTAAATACCACCTAATACCTGTGCTATTGAGTAGGACATGCTGTTTTGGCATCCTTAGCAACTAGTAATAGTCTATTCAGTCAAAGTAATCAAGTTTGTAAAGTTTGTACTTGTAAATGTGTACATATTCTCAGATATTCAAGAGTACCTATAGCCGGATTTCTTTCTTTATTCTATTCTCACATTTATTATTTTGTTGTTATTTTAAGATTGTTATTTTTATTTTAAGATTACTATTCAAGCTACTGTGACAACGCAGTGGATCAATATTGTCTGTCTAAGTCTAAAGCACACTGCAAAAAATGACATCTTAATTAAGTGAACATTTCTTTGTGACTTGCCAAGTTAAAAAAAGATGTCAATAGAAATAGATTTTTGTTCTTTTTTCAAGTAAAATGACATTTACTCTTATTTTATGCGCAAAAAGATGTTTTTTTTAATTCTAAATGCAAAAAGACTTCTTCCTTTGATAAATAAATAATAAGTGTACTGTATACCTGCTCAAATCAAGGTCAAATTAACTATATATACTCATTCTCAGCTCTTTGGGCACCACTGCTCCAAACCTTGTGGGACTACTACTAGAGCTTACCATTTTATTTAACATTCAAAAGATACATCCAAGCAGATTTGGGAATCGCATCCACTGCTATATCCCTGTGTGTAAAAGTTCCTCTGCGCGCTGCAAGTTTCAACCATTGTGTATTATTTACAATGTGATAAAGCAGGTTTGAAAGCCGCAGGAGGAGGGGAGTCTGAAGAGGTCAATGGGACTTCCTTGTCTGGCCTCTGCAGGCGTCCTGGTTAGCTTTAAGTCGTGGGAGGCAGCCATTATTCACGCTGACCTCTGAGCTGCACTTCTGAAGTCACAGGACCAACACACACACAGGCACACAAACACACACACTCCCACATATATAGAGAGGCCTTATCAGCAGTGTGCATCTGCAGCCTGCTTATCTCGTTCCCATCAGCAGGCCTGGCTATCAGCCCACATCTCTCTGTGAGGGGTGGGGCTCCTCCTCAGCTGCCATTAAAACACATCACACAACTGCACACTGCTAAGCCTGTGTTTACCTAAAGAATTCCATTCATTTCCACACAAAAATACACTTACAATGGCATTAACTATAACTATAACATCAGCTAAACATAACTGAGTAGATCTAGTACAGTTTGCTGTTGACTGTTTGCACACTGTCTCAATCTGATAATCACTTAAGAAACTCATATGACTAATCTCCATCTACAATAAGGTGCCTCGCCTTACTTTAAGAGGACAAAAACATGGCGAGAAGGTACTCCTGGCTGAGGGCAAGTCATCTCAGGGCATGTAAAACATTATTAAGCCTCGGATAGGTAATTGAGACGCTTGTTTTTGGTCTCCATCCGCCATAATTGTAATCATCTGTCAGTCACAAACCCCTAACAACAACACAGTGTAATTAAAGTGCCCTCCACGCTTCATCTCTTGCTCCATCTAGCCCCCTCCCCTCCCCCCCGCCTGCCCGTATCAGCCTCAGCGATCGCCGCCACGTTTTATCAAGTCTCCGATCTCAACCGCCAAAATATAAGCCCAGGATCCAGCCTCGCGGGCCGCCTGCTGCTATCTCCCCCATCAAGGAGAGTGCCCTTATCAGGCTGGGAGATCTCCAACTGTTGGAAGGATGACGCACAAAGACACACAGACAAATATCTATGTGCTGCACAAATAAGCTTTCTGCTCCTCCACTCCAGGCCACCATAAAACTCTGGACTTCAGACATTGTTATTGGGGAGAGGGGGGGGGGCTCATCTCATATCACCTGCTGTTGTAGCCGAAGAAGTAATTTCAGGTCAAACGCAGAAGTTTAGTCGAAACTTTCGTAAATCAATTTTCTATAATAAGTCCAGGCCGATGGCACAAAGCGAGCCCTCCAGGTTTAGTGGTCCATAAAGTTTGATTTTGCCTATAAAGGGAAGACTTCACTCCGAGTCCTTTGGGTAAAAACCTTTCCTTATGATCATTGTATGTTTTGCTTTGAAATTAAGATCCCACACAATGTTAAAGTTAAATACTATGAGAAAATAGTCCACAGATCACACGATATTAGCACCACCAAAGGCAACTGTGTTCAGTAGCATGAAGGCCTTCAGTACTGTGGCGGTGGAAACGGACATACCCCCAACTCCTTATCACTCTGTACTCTCCTTTCTATCAAAATGTCTGCCAAATCACAAGAGAGTCACAGGGCTGGTAGTCTGGCCCAGTCTACAGTGAGTGCTGGTGCAGGAGGTGGACCAGGAGGGCAGATAAAGGCGCCATGACACTCCCGAGACCTCCACACAGTCCGACAGTGAGTTTATCAAGGCCGGGTCTGGATCTGCTGCTGCCTACACTGCACCTGACTGAGGGGACTTTACAGCCGATAGGCCTCTCTGTGGAAATAGATAGGGACGCTCTGCATAAAGACAACTAACTTGGTTCTAACCAGCAGCTTTACTGTTAAACCTTGCCATTTTTGAATAATTACTACATTTACAAATCCTTACTAGGGCTGGCTACCGTTAAACGATACCAGTACGGTATCGAAAAAATAATGAAGGTACTACCGGTATCGAAAAATAAATTGGTACCGAAAACTGGTACCGAAAAAATATTTATCGTAAGAAAACAAATTTGTCTTCCTGGTGGGTCTGAGACTGCAGTAAAGAAAGAGCTAAGGTGTTTCAGCTCAAATAAATGATAAAAACACTAAAAGAAACAGTATTTTATAGAATAAATGATCATTATTGTTCTGTTTTATGGTTCTACAACAAAACTAAAATCAAGCACGAGGATAAATGACTCGATTTGAGAATATTAGTCTTGTTTAGAGCAGTTTTGACTAGATTAGACATATTTACTACTGTCATCTAGATTATTTGGTTTATTTCATGACATTTTTTACTGATTATAAGGTAATCTCACTTGAATTAGGGAAATAAAACTGCCCAAAGACCAATTTTCTTACCCCATTGGTAAATTAATTTAAATAAAAAAGGAACTAAGTAGAAATCTATTGAAGCAAGTCAAAACAAGTGGTTAGAATTAGGTCAAATGAGCCACTAAAACAGCTCAAATTTAGATAAATAAGATGAATTTGGGTCATTTAACCTTCTAGATATTTACTTTTTTGTGTAGATGACCAA
>OMNZ01046297.1:27638-46301 GCA_900303255.1 Lesueurigobius sanzi | reverse complement strand
ATTTCTAAAACTACACTGCAAAAACTGAATTTGGTTGAATTAAGAATATCTGACCTAATTTTGAGCAATTTTGACTCGGCAAGTGAAATTATCTGCCACTAGATTAAGTATTTTTGCACATAAATTAAGAAAAAGCGTACAATTTCAAGACAATTTAGATTTATTATCTATTTTCTAGTGCAATAAGTTGTTTTTTTCTTAATTTAAGATCAAAAATACTTGTTCCATTGGCAGATAATTTGACTGGGCAAGTCAAAATTACACAAAACTAACTTATAACTTATCAAGATGTCACCTTTTGCAGTGTAACAAGATTTTTCTGCCTAAATCTGGACTAAAATTAAATTCCATTTTCATCAAAAGATTAAAACTAAATTAAAATTTGCTGTCAAAATGAACACTGATCTACACTTCGAATCAGGCTAGTGTAAAACTGTAACATCAGCTCAGGGACTACAGGTGGGAATTAGCATTTTTGCTACAGTAAAACCTGGTACAATGCATCTTTCCTTTGTGTCAGTGTTAAATTGTACACTGTCCCTGTACAAATAAAATACATACCATGCCATACAATCAGCTACAGAAATTTAGATATTTTTTGCAGTGAGTAATCAAAGAATGGATTTGGATGAGGACCTAACCTATTCAGATCTCATATTTGGCTGCTTTTAGTCGACATCTCCATGGAGGCGAGTTACAAGTCTGGTCTTATAGGAGAAGAGACGCATCAAATTATTGGGTGAAATGCGGTGTGTCTGAACTGCTGACCTAAAAGAAGAATCCAATTATGTTTACGCTTCACAAATTATTGATAGGGAGACTGGATATTTTGTTGTCGTGTGAGTGGCTCAAGCACTTCATTTTATTACTTGAGTAAAAGTACATCAAACTTCCTTTTCATCAAAAGGAAGATTCCACATTTAAGAATGTGTTTGTGATGGACAACAATCAAATAAATGATAATACTGCAAACTCGGGGTGATGAGCGAGAAACAATATTAGTAATGTAGTAAGTAATTCTTTAAGACAACTATAAATGAAAAGCATTCATTTAACTCCAAGGATGTTTATAATTGCACCAGGGAAAAAAAGCCAATCAATGAATTTCTGTACGGCCCATATCACAAAGGAAGTCGCCCCAAATATTATTGATTTGACCAATCACTAATGAGACACGTATCAAATGGAATAGGGAACAAAATAAATGTCCAACAGTTGACAGTGCAGCAGCAGGTGGATTAATATTTGTCTGAGAGAGGGGAGGGGGGGGAGTACTGTTCCATAATAATACCCATCATCAATCAATCAATCAGTTTTTGTAACGCCCGATATCACAACAGGAGTCATCTCAGAGGTCGGTACAAACACAAAACAAGTCAATATCAAAGAAATGAAATGTCAGCCTGGGGTTTCCCACATCCTTAGACCCTCCTCCACGGCAAGGAAAAAGGAAGAGCGTTTAAAATTAGGTAATTATGGTAACTGTCAAAACGTTTTTGACCTGGTTTAGACCTGGTGTAGTCCTGGTTTAGTCCTGGTTCAGTGTTGAGTGGTTCGTGTTGCCCAGGTTTAGACCTGGTTTGGACACAGTTTTCTCTTGGTTTATGCTGGTTGAGTCCTTCAGTTTGGACCTGGTGTAGTCCTGGTTTAGTCCTGGTTCAGTGTTGAGTGGTTCGTGTTGTCCAGGTTTAGACCTGGTTTGGACACAGTTTTCTCTTGGTTTATGCTGGTTGAGTCCGTCAGTTTGGACCTGGTTTGGTCCTGGTTTGGGTTTAGTTCTGGGTAATAATCATTTTGTTCTGTCCTTGGTCCATCCGTCCAAGGGGGATGGATTCTTCTTCCAAATTGGTCCCCCTCGAGGTTTCCTAACTTTCTCCAATGTGGTTTTTGTCCAATATTGGGCGTTACAAAAATAAATTGATTGATTGATTGACAAACTCAAAACCACGTGGGACGATTATTGAAACTCAAATCTTTTGAGCATATAAAGAGTGAAACCTTTTCTGTATTTGTTGCGTCTGCATCTCTTTTAAATGAATGAGTAACTAACTCTCATAGTTATGGTTACACAAGCCCGGTGGCTCAGGGATGAGCATGGTCCTTGTGCATCATATTTCCAGAGAATATAGGTAAAGGCTTGTGCATACAGTGCCTGTGTGTCAGGGTATATTTATAAGCTGCTGGCTCCACGAGAGCTCATTTCCCCCTAAAAATAACACACTCTGCCAACACTGCTGCCGCGCTCTGCCATCTCGGACGCACAAACACACATAATCGGGCAAAACTCACCAAGAAATGTATCTTTGGTCTGACATTACTGTGCCCTGCCAGATAAAAATAAATAACTCAATTGGTACTATTCTAAGGAGTGTGTAATTCCCAGGTGTGGCGAACAAGTACCAAAGTGCTTTGTGTTGCTCTGTTGAACTAAATGGAACTTGTCGGCGTAAACTGTAATTTTAGCAGTGTGTAATTGTGTCAAAATGAGTGTTGTCGCACTTGGAAAATAGACTTTTAAAGCTTAGGAGAGAGAACCCTGTGGAATTCTTTATATTCGCCCACATCGGACCAAATAAGCACCGTCCACATAAACTATTAAAACTGTTGTTTCAGAATATCCAAGTGACCAGATGACAAACACAAGACGGGTTCTGCTTCTCATTATAGGAAACTGATTTTATCTTAACCCGGGCGACACAGTGGCAGAGTGGCTAGCGCTGTTGCCTCACAGTAAGGAGGTCTTGGGTTCAATTCCCGGGCTGAGTGGGGCCTTTCTGTGTGGAGTTTGCTCCAGTTTATCCAACAACTAAAAGCACAACAGGACTGGATGAGAGTGTGTTTGTGAATGAGAGTGTGGGACAGCGGATTACCACATGACTACATCTGATGTGTGTTTACATGAGTCTGATGTGTGTTCTATAACATACACTGTCCCGACCAAATAGAGAACCTATTTGGTTATGTAATTATAAAAGTTGTTCAGGACTTTGTCACAATGGCAATGTGTTATCTCAGTATCATTCACTTAAAGAACTGCAAACAACAACAACAACAACAACATATACTGTAGACAAGACACAAGTGGAGGTGGGAGCTAGTACAGGCAAAAATGGGACATGATCAAAACGAGTGTTGTTATAGCAACAACACATCATCAGAAAGTTAAAACTAACCTGTCTCACAACGGTCTAAAGCTGTTCAAGAGATGCTGTCTGGACCTTAAAACCAGAGGAGCTTCATGGATTAAGGTGGCCACACACACTGAAGGACAGACATGAGGACACACACACACACACACACACACACACACACACACACATGAGGAGTCCCACCACAGAGCATGGCATGAGAGAAAGGTTTTATTGAGCCACGCCTCCTCAGACTCAGAAAGACTAAAAATCTGGCTAAAAATCCCGTAGTGTCAGGCCAGCTTTACTCTACGCAATGTTGATCGGCGTGTGGGCTGGCGTTTTGAGTACAAAAGAGGGAGACAGACTAAAAAGGATTAAACATATGCAAATGAGAGAAAACACCACCATTTTGCACAATAGAACCTTTTAAACATTTAACTAACAGTAACATTTCCAAACTGAGCAGCACATTGCAACTGAGTGGATTTCCAATGCAACCAAAGTAATGATTTACTGACATTTTTGTATAAAATAAGACGGTGAGGAATCAGACGAAACAAAGCCGTTGGTCATTGATTGAAACTGAATGGATGAAAGACACAGCACCAGAGAACACAGTTTTACTCAAGTAGATCATTCTGCATTATGTATTCATGAGTTTCAATTAGTGGCTATGAGTTGCCATTGCCAAAGCATTACTTATTTAAAACATTGCTGTTCTGACTTCTGAAAAGTCACAAGTCCTCAAAAATAATGCTTATATTGAATCAATGAACAGGTCCTTCAAACTGAACTATGGGTAATGCTATAGGGACACAGATTTGGATAATGCCCCCTGAGGGCCTTTGAATTGAAAAACCCATGATGATGATGATGATGATGATGATGATGATGATGATGATGATGATGAGGATGATGATAAAGTAAAATCTGTGACATAATGTAGCAAACCAAAGGGTTTGCTTCTGAACACAGCCATGGCAGCAGACTGGCCTGAGCTAAAGCTCTGCCTGTGCAGTGACAGGGTCAGAGCTGTCAGCAGGTCTGCAGCCTTCTCCTCACCTCGGCCTGTGCTCTATACTGCAGCAGTCATCCCTGGGATTCTCTGTGGCTCCAAGTGTGTCATACTCACTGTACACAGCAATGACAAAGAGGCTGGAAATAAAACAGCTTTACATCATTGTGTGTGCGAAGTGTGAGAGGCGCCAGTGTGCAGCGCGATGCCAAGGTCTGCTCTCTCTGGTTACCCATCAGCTGCCCCACAGCAGACTTCATAACATATATGTCCTATACACAAGCACACAGTCCATATGAGGACAAGCTAGGAGTGGGAACTAGCTCCACTTCAAAGGTAGGACGCTACCAGCAGTTAGACTGTGATATTGATATATTATTATATATTATTACACTATTTCTGACATCAAAATTATAAATATTAAAACATCTTAACCAGATGTAATTTCAAACTCAGAATATTTGATTAAAAAAAAAATGTTCATGGGAAATCTGGGTGGGAATTTAATTCTGAAAGAGACTACAAACATTTTGAAAATGAAAAAAAGGAGGCATTTTAAAAGATGGAACCAAAACTTTTCAAATATAGCTGAATATCACATTTAGCACTGATGCCTTTATTATGAGGGCTACAATTCAATCACTATCTAAGCCCACTTTGCAGGTGCACACTGTAAATGATGGGTGAGTTATAGACAAAATAGTATGATAATCCATATTCAAAGAAGATGATACAATGAGGCCTCTGAATACTTTACATCCTCTGTTTTACAGTCAATACATGGGGGTGGGACTACAGTGTGTCACTTTCCATTCGCAAAACTAATTATTGAGTCTGTTCCACCAGTGAGAGCATATAAACAAACACATACCAGCGCGGGACAGAAGAGACAGAAGGCTGCCTAACCAGTCAGAGCAGGGCACAGGCACTGACTCAGCACACAGCACTAAAAAATACTACAGCAATAATAATAATATTTCCTCAGTGAATTCCAAGCCATGCCTCTTTAACTTATCTTATTTCCAAGCTTTTCAAAAAAACTATCTTTAATTATTTTGTCAGTTGGTTTGAGATAATCCCATATAATAATATTTCACATGATACACAAGTGCTTAATGGTCACAAAACAATGGTGTAAGTGTTTTGAATATTTCCTCCTGCTGAGTTACATCAGTCTTTGTTCAGCCATTGTGCTTCTTCATTTTAGTCATGCAGAGTCTATGAACATCATAATTAATATTTGCATGTGTTGATCCAGTTCTTGTGACAAAAACGCTGCTGGCCTTCAATCAGACATCACATTATTCATGTTTGTTGTGTCACGCTGCCTTTTAAATGTGCTCTATGACTCAGCTGGACCAGGCAATTCATCTTGCAGCTTTGTCTACTGTTAATCAGTGAACCCTGTCCTGTTTGCATTGATGCATACGAAATTAATCCAGGCCAAACCACAAAGTGAACCCAGAAAGTCAACACAACGTGTTTAAAAAGTGATTGACAACGCAGAATATTGTAAGCACGCATTAAAAACCACAACACACCACAACAAATGAGTATTAGAAAGCCACCACGATTATGAATACAGTATGTGGGTTACAGTACAGTCTGGAGAAGGTATGGGCACAATTGCTCCCAAACCTCATATGGGAAAGGTCACATGGCACCTGTGCAGTTCTGCAGTCATACTTTGAGGAAAGGCTTTAGTGTACTTCTGTGTACATCTGTGTACTTCTGTGTACTTCTGTGTACTTCTGTGTACAGTGCTTCTGACCGGCGCAGAGCGGCTTGGCAGCTCACAACCTGCCCGTACATGCCTTCTGTTGCGCGCTGCTGCTGTCACCACGCCTTCAGTCCTAAACAGCCCCATTAGAGTGCACTCAGCGATAGTTCACACTGCGCACAGTCTATGGCAACGCTCACTTCTGATCAGTCTGTCAGCAGTGTATCAGTCAAGACTCTGGTGTAAAAACATTAGGTAATGCGCGCGTAATTCCTTAAGAGCCACGTCTCAAAAACAGTCGGCTACAACTGGACCTTTAAGAACTCCAACTCGAGTAAAACGCCAATTGCTCTTGCGCCATTCAACGCTGGCACCATCGTTGGCATCTTTAGAATACAGGAGGGAAGCATTCTCAATAGGAATGGGTGACACTGTCTGTCACGTTATACATGTCAGAGAAATGAACGCACAAAGTGGAGCGGAGCCCGTGAAGGAATGCACAAACTCACCTAACCGCCTCACACAGGCTGCCGGCAGAGCAGGCACGCACATGTGGCCAGTGCCCGGCCCAGGAAAAGGTGCCACCGATAGCACTCGCAGGAGGCACTGAGATAACGCTGAAATAACAAGTGGCACAATGTGCCATCCTTTAGTCCTAGCTTTTTTTCCTTCCAATTTCCTATCTATTCTAGTTTACGCACAAAGTTCCTTTTGTTCAGAATACACTTTTAATGGTCTTGCTCTTAAAACTCAAAGTTGCAATGGCAGGTTTATCTAGAATACAGCATAAATAGAAGATAGATATGGAATAGTGTCATGTTGTAACACTTTTCAGCAGACTTAAACATAAATAGAAACATGCAATGTGGTCTGATTCCTCGTGGATGCTGTAGCGTTGTTTAGTCTGGAGAAAGTGGAGATTAAACATTAACTGCGCTGGAGGTCAGGGGTGACACCGGGAGGGGGCAGGTGAAGAGGAGGGAAAAGTGTAGACAAACTTACAGCCAGTTGCTGGCGTTGGCCGAAAGAAGCGCAAAGCAGAGCATCAGGACGCAGCGTAACACATATTCCCTGGTCATCTCGGCACGCGCTGAATAATCCTCAGCGCGGAGGGTCTCCACAGAAACGGAACAACGGAAGACTGTTAATCCATCACCCCGCATCCACCGATGTCCCGTGAACATGCAGTGGACACACACGGGGAAGCGCTTCGCCTCCCTCGCGCTCAACTTCAACCCGCACCACGCGCAAGGATGCGCTCGGACTTTGCGCACACTTGTTGCTTCCTCTTGGGGTCAGAGAGATGCGCGACAGTCCACTCCGCTGACTGTGAGTTGACCCCAGCTTGTGATGCACGGGACTAGCTCCCAGTGAATGGTGAAGCAAATTCCTGTCAAAAGTTGTGCGCCTCACGCTGCTATCCGCGAGCTCTGTGCGTCTGGCAGCGCAGGAGCGCGTGTGAGCCTTTAGCAGAGCAGAGAGGGGCGGTACGACACTGAGGTACGGCACAGAGAAGCATCGGGGATGAGGAGGCGGGTTCAGTGCCCCGTACTCACTGCCAGTGTGTGTTTTAGAGCCCCCCTGGGAGGATGCAATAGCACAGCCATTCACTCCGGCCTCCACCTCCCTCCTCCCTCCTACTTACACACCGCTGTCATACACTAGGCCAAATACTCTGCGGTCAGAGAGCTATTTAAAGGACTCCTGCCAAACGTGTGCAGATAGCAACAAATCACATGAATATACCAAATGAGAGCCACAGCAGAATGATGGAGGGACATGGACATGACACATGAAATGAGAAGGTTTGCTGACACTGGGGGACAGTTCTTCTCCAGAAATGCCCTCTCAAAGCAAATATAGGCCTACCCAGTGCCAGGCTGAATTATGGGCTAAAGATCAACAAATACGGCAGCAGATATTTCTGTTCTGAGCTCCACTGCCACATGACACACACCAATGAACACAGCGGAGACAACATACTGTATGATTTATTTGGACAGGTTATAGTATTTTAAGAAATTATTGTGGAAATTATGCTTCTAAAGTTTCAAACGTGTGACAAAATTCAACTTTCAATATTGTATATTTAGTTGCATTGTTTACTAGGCCTTAGCTGGGTTTTATTATTGTTATTGTTGTTGTTGTTGTTGTTGTTGTTGGTAGAAAATGGAAGCAAGGTTAAATTATTAGATTTGTCTAAACTTAGCACATTTCCCATTTCTTTGCCGAGATGAGTTTCACAGAGTCACACTTTCAGAGTCACTTTTCAATCAATTTCAATCAATCAATCATTTTTGTATTGCCCAATATAACAGGTGTCATCTGAAAGGACAGACCCCAATGATCAAAAAATGAAACACAAACAGATGAAATGTGACACAAATGTAACATCTAAATAAAATATCCAAAGTACATCCTTAGACGCTCCTCTGCAGCAAAAAAAACCTCTGAAAACCATGGTGGGTAGAAACGGAGAAACCTCAGCGGGGAGGGATCGACTCCCATGGACAGATGGGCAATAGATAGTCCCAAGGCCGACTTGAGTCCTTATGTCCAGCGGAGTTGCAGCTGCTGCCGTTTTGAGGGCCATTGTCACGGAAACACTGACAAAAACTAACCTGCAAGTTCCCAATGCTTTATAATCACCTGACAGTACGACAAAACAGATTTTATTTCACTACTTTTAAAAATGCTTGTGGCTTTGTTTTTACATACTGGATTATCATCAGAAAGAACTGTCTGATGTGTGAGCTAATCATGTTGATTTACACGGGCTGCACGGAAATAATGTAATCTTCACAATAGGGTCAGCTGCACTACAGCGTAAGGAGATATTCTTTTCAAATGGTGTAATCCAGGTATGGGCAAACCTTTTGATGCAAGGACCACAGTGGGTTTTTGAACCAGGTGGGCTGTATTTGGGGTCGTCGGCATTAAAAACAAGTACAATTCTCAAATAGATCACATAGAAAATACATTTTCAAAAGCAACAAAATAGCAGCAGGTGTGGATTGTCTTTCAATATGTGAGTGAAAACTTTGTGTTCATCCTTTTTAACCAACGCATATCAGGCTTGTACACGTAATGCCGTTGGTAACACTTTAGATTACAGCCCGCAGCTCCATGTGTTGATACAGGTAACAAGAAAGTAGTTACACATGTAAGTACAGGCAATTACAATAATAATAATTACAGAGCAAATTGTAACTAAGTTGTAGCAAAGGTGCACAAGGCATCTTTCCTCTGGTTTCCACCAATAAAAAGATGTACACTAGATCATGATGAATGAGAGTGTGTTTGAGAGTGCGAATGTGGGACAACAAATGGAAAGAAGCCCTTGGCCACAAACCGGAGTGGTGTGTTTACATGCATGTCTCGTGTGTTCATTAACATACACTGTCCGAACCAAATAAACAAAAGGTGTAACAAAGGTGTAACCAATAACTTATAGCAAGTACATCATAAGTAATGTGTAACTACACATGAGCGCGGGCTGTAATCTAAAGTGAGAAGCTATTACCTGTAATTACAAGAAACAAGAGGGAACAGAGAAGAATAAAGAGTTACAAGGGGAAACGGTGCACTATATAATGTGCATGTAGACCATAACTAATGTGTAAGTATATATATGTGTAGTTACTTTCTTGTTACCTGTACCTCCACATGGAACTGCGGGCTGCAATCTAAAGCGTTACCGAGCCGTTACCTGCTGGGCCCTCTCTAGTTGGTAGTTGCATATAGTATAGGCATGTACAGGGAAACATCTGTGATATACATTTCTGGCTCTGACAATTTGCTAAATGTCCCATTCTCTTCCACTTTCATGCTGACCATCCTGTCCAATAAAGCTTGTAGAGGTGGATTTTATTTCATGTTGTCCTCTCCTGTGTGTGCACTCATGAAACCACGCTGTCTTACTCACTTTAAGATTCAATTTTAAAAAGCAGCCCACCTTCTTTAATTCAACCATACATATTTCCAAAGCGCTAAATCCCGCCTCACATCTCAAAGCACACGCAATTCCCACAACATCCAAATCCATGCAGCCAAACCTAAGTGAAATTGAGTGAGACTCAAGTGGTCAAATGTTGCACAACAGCGATTTTAAAACAGGCCTTGCCCTTTTCCCTCGCGGTGAAGTGACTGCACCAGCACCAGCCAACATACATTTGGATACCAGTGATCAATGCAGGAAGCAATCAGGCACAGAACTGTCACAGTGTGCAACGCCGCCTTACTGTAAGAACACATTTATCTTGGCCTTTTAGCCTGAATGTGTCAAACGGGAAAATTGTGAAGGCGAGTGGTCAGGTTCAAACTGGTCACTGAAGCACATCTGCTGCGAATGCATTCTGACATGTTACACTTGGAAACTCAGGGATAAAAAAAAAAAAAAACAACAGAGCATCTTTGTGGGAGTGCAGTTTGAAGGATCGTTACAAAATTCCCATACAAAAATACAACTATAAAATAAAATTAAGACAAAGAATAGGGCACTGTTTTTCATCCTGAGGTGTGTTCTTACATGAGCTTAGATGAGTTGATGTGTACCTGTCTGGACTTTGAGCGTGCCCTCGTAATGGCACGCTAAGGAATCCTTTAGGAGCGTCATATTGGTCGAAGTGGTGTTATTCCGCCTTAAAATATAGTACCCGTTTTTATCCGCTTAGTAAATTGACACGTTTCATTTTGTGTAACTATACTTGGATGGTGTAACTACTCACATAACTGTATTTAAATAGGTAAAACGTGGATGAGCTTGGTGGCTTCTAACTTCAACCGCTGAGAACCCCAATGGAATAGTTAGAGTCTAAATGCTAACAACATCTTTTGCGTTACGTTCCAAAAGATGCATCAACTCGTCTAAGCTCATGTAAGAATACAGCTCAGGATGAAAAATAGTGCCTATTCCTTTGTGAGTTCCTACATGTGAGTTGCTTCTTACTCACAACTCAAAATGTTCTGTGAAATTGCTGTCAATTTCTGTCTGAGAATCTGAGGTGAATTTTAATTCACTTCAGAAAGTGTCAAACTGAAGTGAGGCACAAGCGCTGGGTTAGCGCTCGTATAAGGTATAAGGTACAAGGTATAAGGTCCAGCTTTCGATTCCCGGGCAGGCAGGGCTTTTCTGTGAGGAGTTTGCATGTTCTCCCCATGTCCTTAGGTTTCCTCCGGGTGCTCCGGTTTCCCCTACCACTAAAAACATGTACAATAGGATCCCCTTTGGGACCAGGACTCCACTGAAAAAGAGAGGCTTAATCTCAGTGGGACTTTGGTTAAATATAGGAAGTCAAACAGGGAAGACTCGGCACATCTGTAGGAATGACAGGGGTGTTGAAGGTGTTGAAGTCTCCAATGTCTTGGTTGGGGCTGCAATCGACATCGCAATTTGAAATACTGCAAATACCTAACCCCAAAGGCTGAGGGCTTTTTCTGCCTTGCATCTCCAGTGTTTCATGAAGCTGAAATATAATACCTGTATAATAGCAGTTTCAGAAGTATATTTTGCTGACAATACTAGGGCTGTGACAATAATAGTAATATTAATATTGGTAACCGCAATGGCGCAGACTGGCAGCCTCGCTTCCGCCAGTCTACCCAAGGGCAGCTGTGGCACCACTGAGTAGGAGTGAATAATGAGGGCAGCGTGGTGCTTTGAGAGGTTTGTGACACAGGCCATACAAGTGCAATACAAATGTAAGCCACAATGATTATTTTACTCTATGATTTTTTTTACATATACTTTTAATCAACCAGGAAACTCTAACTACTCCCTGACTCTTTATTAGAGGTTTAGCAACTTCCACAACTTCAGGACTTGCTACTTTTGGATCACAATCTGCTGAAAAGGAAACGGCTGCTCCTACATTCACCTTTGGAAAACCAGCAGAGAAAAAGGAAGCACCTCCTGCTCCATCAGCATTTATTACACTGCAGCTGTAGTATGGTGTTTCCAGTGTGTAGTGATAACGATTATCAGGACCGTTGACATGTGCAGACTCGAGTGGGACGGCTTGTGTGGTCCAGCATCACACCTTAACTATGACCCTAGAAATCCCTATAAAGACATTATTCATCATTGTTTAGATAATTGTCTCAGCATTGTGCCGTCCAAGAAACTGTTAGTACAATACAATCCACCTGCTTTCCCAACCGCAGTGGGCCTGCATCTGTACATGTAAACTCTAAAATACCTAGATAGCGGCGGGTTAAGAGAAACTATAATAGTTAGAAATCTTACAAGTCTGAGTGCCCAACTCTGTGCTGTAAACATTTGATTCATTAATTAAATTGTAGGTCTTGAAGCTCCTTGTGGTGCATACTGTATCTGACCTCCCAAAAGGCAGATAACCAAACCTAATATTATTTAGCATTTAACTCAGAAGCCACTAATCATTATCCATCCTAAACGGACGGTTTGACAACAGCCACGAGCCGCTTGATCTCTCAAAAGTTGTGATGTTTGTTAAGCTTAAGAAAAAGATAATTCTGAAAGTTTACCAGAGTCATACATTATCAGATTCAAATTATACTGATGTAAAAGGATAAATATTTATCCACTTTCAAATATACGTTGTAAGTAAATGATGAAACGACGAAAATTACCCCAAGACTAAAATCTGGAGTGGTGTGTTTACATGCATGGTTCTCATGTGTGTTCATTAACATGCACTGTCCCAACCAAACAATACATAAATACAATAAAAAGTAAAGGTATTTCACAATGACTTTTTAAACTATTGAATTATGGAAATTGTGCTTTAACAGGTTCTAAACCAGGACTAAATCAGGTCTGAACCATAGTTCTAAACCAACTTTAAACTTAAAAATTCAGAAGACATTACTTTGCAACTTTAGCTTCAGATTCACTGACTATTCAGCCCAATAAATTTACATTTTGGGCCCTTTTATCATGCCTTTGTTCAGGTACAAAACAAGTATGTGCAAAAGGGTCTCAGCGGGGCTGGGTATCACCAACAACTTCATGATACGATACGTATCCCAATACAGATGTATCCTGGTACAGTGGCCATACTACATATTACAAAGAAATGCATGAAAAATGATCATAAAGGTGCACTAAATACAAGTTTGTATATTGTGGTGAATATGCACAGCAAGGTAAACCTGCTATTGCAGTAGTTAGTGTGTGTTGTGATAGGTTCTGAATTAGCCAAACAAGTACAACAAATACAGTATTCAATTCATTTTCATTTATTATTTGCATATCACGATACAGGTGTCTCGATACGAGGGGATCGCACACAAAGACTCGGAGGCTCTCGCAGCTACAGAAACATCAGCTTGTGGCAACGACAGAAAGGGACATGTTGGGACTTCTAATGGAGAATTCTTCAGATGAAGAAAAGCAAGCAATTTAAGCTTTTTACTCGGAGAATACTGTCGGAAATGATCACAGGTGAATGTCCAGTAGGAAATGAATGGCACACGCCCACTGAATATCCTTAAAATACACCCGATTTTCAAACACAAAATGTACACTTTTAAAGATACCAACACAGTTACAGTATCTGAAACACGGAGAGGCTTCTGAGTGATCTAAAAAAAAAAAAAAATCACTATTTTGCTTGGATGTTGTGCTGCCATTTTAAACTGATGTGCCCAAGCTCCCCATCGGCAAGTTTGTGTTTGTGGAGTTAGTTAGGTTTATTATGGTAAAAACTTTTGTACCTCCATGAGCCACAGTATTTTGGTGAACATAAAGAAATCATTTTTGAAAAAGTAAAGCAGTTTTTGTTTTTGATACACGACTAAATCAAAAGCATAATCATTCCTTGCTTTTCTCACGACACACAGGCAAGTCAGGCATCGATAAAGAATCAAATGGTTTAGCACAATCGAAAGTGGAATTGGAATTGCAAAAATCATATCAATTCCCATCCCTCTCCGTAACGATGCATTGCTGATATGATTTATTGAGCACAGCCCTAACCAGCAGCAGAGGTATTGTTTTTTTTTAACTCATGCAGCATTGTCTTATTCACATCCAATTCTGGGCCATAATTCAGTAATAAACAATTTCAAATGTATGGGTTGTAACAATGGGTTGTAACCTGTTTAATCATGTGTTACAACCATCCAGCCCATCTATAACGTTCAGTTAATTGTAGTAGCAAACTAGCATGAAAAAACAAGCAGAAAATGTATTATAATATTTTGTAAATATTGTGACAGCAAATTTAAGTAGGAGCCAAAAAATGACTTTGTCTCAACATTATCTGGAATCTGATTGGTCAAAGTGATGCTGTTGTTGATTTACATGTTTTTATGTTTTTTATCTCTTCTCTGTAGCACTCTGAGATTTGGTTTTAATGTAAAATATATTTTTATAATTATTATTAATGTCAATATTAATCTCCGGTCTGCCCTACTTCATAAAGCAAATACTAGGCTATACTTTTCACTGGACAACTTTCACTTTCATTGTAGTAATATTTGACAAGTAGTATCTGTACTTTTACTCAAGTAATGAACTTCGCCCACCACTGAAAGTGAACAATATAAGTACAGGACCATACTTTTACTTCAGTTGAAAATTGTAGTGGAGTCGAAAGTACAGATAATATCTGTACTTTATACCCATTAAAATGTAGACAAGTAAAAGTAAAAAGTATTCATTATGAAAAATATTTATGTGTTTTACTTCACATAAATATTTTTATACCTAAAATTTGACCAGAGTAAAAAGGGTTTTTATTTTTATTTTTTTTTACGTTCCCCAGAGCCTCCAGTCTGGCCACCTCAGTGACCCGGTGTTACCACGGCAACAGCAGAGTCCCTCTCAGGAAGCACGGGTTTTACTGCAGCGCTTTTGCCACGGGAACATTATTACCCTCTCATTCAGCCGCACTCAGACATCAGACATGTATTATGTGCCATGATACTGGCTAAAAAGTACTACCGTATTTTCCGGATTATAAGTCGCACCGGAGTATAAGTTGCACCAGCCCAAAAATGCATAATGAAGAAGAAAAAAACACATGTTTTTTTGGTCAGACGAGATTCGAGCTTAGACATGTAAAGCATACTTTTTCTTGGGAACATGGTAAATGGGAGGTTTGGGGGGTCCTCCCCTGGAAAATTGTAGAAAAAGAAGATATTGTTTCCTGTGTTCTGGAGCAGAATAAGCTCGTCTTGAGTCTGAAATATTTCCAAGGACAAAATATGTTTTTCCAGGACAATTGACATTTTTTGTAATTTTCCATATGTTTTGACTTACCTTTGAAAAAATTCAATCATTTTCCAGGTTTTCCAGGTAGAGTGGGAACCCTGCTACCTCTTTATCATATACACTTTCACCTGTAACCAAGTGAATTGCCATTATCGCACTGATTCAATGTTTCTCCTAGGTCTGGGCAAAAATGGATTTAGTCGATTTTGTAGCTAAAATGGATTTTCATTTTGGAAATTTGAGTTTTAGTTAACAGCAGCATCTGTTAACTTATACGTTAACATATTAATTAATATGTTAACGTAACATTAATTAATATATAAGTCACACCTGAGTATAAGTCGCAGGACCAGCCAAACAATGAGAAAAAGGGCAACTTATCGTCCAGAAAAAACGGTACTATCACAAATAATACGGATGTGCTTTATGCTCCAAACTCTTTTTCTTTCAGTTTTTAGGTTTTCAGTCAGTTTTCTCTCTGAACTGAATATTTTATCTTGGAAACCAATAAATGACATAATCCTTAGAATAGAGCTGTCACTAACGATTATTTAGGTAATCAATTATTTTTACGATTAATCGACGTCTTGATGGAGTAAACTTGAAGGTAATGTCTGTAGAATAGATGCTCTTTGTACAAGTTTCACATGTCATTCCTCATTTGAAAGCTAAGAACCTCTAAAATTCAGTCTGGGATTGTGAAAGTGAGAGAGCGAGAGAGTCCTCCTTCTGCTCTGATCAGATTATGCTCCAGGATTTATGTCATATTTGGAACAATCAGAGTTAAAATATTTGTTTAAAAAAAAAGCTTGCAATATACCTTTCTTTCTCATATTCATGTCGGTGATATGCAGCAAAAGTGTCTCAAGTTTTAGTGAGAGTTTTAGTGTCTGACTTCCTGAGCACTTTGTTTCTAGTTTTTCTCACAAGTTTTAGTGACTTAATCTCACTATTGGTCGCATTCAGACATTAGAGATTAGAGGCTGCTACTGGAGGCTGACATGACACCTGTCAATCACATGCTCTGTTGGTCAGAGAAGCCCGAAAAACCTGGAAAAGACCAAGGTCGGTCGTGATGTGATTTTAACAGATATGTAGAAAGGCATAAAATACTTACAGATATCATCACTGCCATTACAATAAAAGCTTTGTCAGAATTTAAGCTCACCTCTTCAGTTCTGAATTTTAGCTGCATAAAAAAGTAAATATTTCAACTAAATAACCCTTCTATTTAAGTCATTTAAGTCGATTTTCTCAAAAAACCTTAACATAAGACTCAAGCTACATTCTTACAATACAATATTCGGAGCTAGAAGTCTAGATTATTTGTTCTATTATCTCTCTTTGCCATTCTTCCTTATTAAACTTCCAAAATGCAGACACAACCTAATCTCTGCATCTGACAGAGCCTTTTGTCACACCTCGATTAACCTCCCTTTCATATTCTAACTGTTTAAACATAATTATTGCAGCAGTGACAGCCACATAATGCACTCGGAAAGGTCTCTCACAGGCACCACTTTTTAATAGGAGTTTAATTGCTACCCTGCACTGACAGCGCCAGCACCTCCCTGAGCGCAGTGAAGGGGAGGCACCACAGGCAAAAGTCACTATTTTTTGTCAATTTTCAGATTTTAGACCATCCAGGGTTCCCACTCTTTACTTAAAATTATCTTCCAGGTAATTTCCTAGATTTTCCATGACATTTAAAAGTGCAAAAATACATAAAACATTACGAATAGGAATTCCATGGTGCTCTCTGCCCTCCTCACTCAACAGCGCCCCCTGTGGATGTGATCTAATAATGGCTAAAGCCTAAAGCTTTTTGGTCAGAATTAGATTCGAGCTTAGATACAGTATGTAAAGCATACTTTTTCTTGGGAACATGGTAAAATGGGAGGTTCAGGGGGGTCCTCCCCTGGAAAATTGTTGAAATAGAAGATATTGTGTCCTGTGTTCTGGAGCAGAATAAGCTTGTCTTGAGTTTGGTGTGCTGGGCAAAGTATCACACATTTATTTTCAACAGAAAAGCAAAGGGAGGAGAAATATTTCCAAGGACAACATATGTTTTTCCAGGACAATTGACATTTTTTGTAATTTTCCATATGTTTTCAGTGACTTGACACTTCTGGCCGTCCGTGTAACTTAGAGTTACTTAGAGTAACTTTAGAGTGACAGTGCAGGCTTATAGCGGCAATTGAATGGGATAGGTGCTGGGCTCACAGTACAGTGCGGGACATTGCTGGGTGGAAAATATATTATATTTAAAATTTTAACTTCTGTAGAGTTAACCTTTAACATATAAACTGTCACCTGTAACCAAGTGAATTGCCTTTATTGCACTGATTCAATGTTTCTCCTAGGGCTGGGCAAAAAATTGATTTAATCAATTTTGTAGCTAAAATCATTTTTTTATTTTGGAAATTTGAGTTTTAATTAACAGCAGCAAAAAAAATAAAAAAAAAGTAAGTCTCTAGCATCTAGCCCATTCATGTCAGGAGTTATGACATTTTAAATATATTATTAAAATGCTCAATCCAGCCACTAGGGGGCAGCCAAGATTTTTTTTTTTTTAAAGGAAGGAATTCCACACCTGTCCAGCAGAGGGCACTGACACTGTCTTATGGCCATACTGCCTTTGCTCTGCCTGATCCTGTCAGATTTCTGTAGTAGGCTCGCCCACCTGGCCCAGATCAGATTGAATTCCATATTATATTGTAATTTGAAAGGGGCCCCACAAAAAAAAATCATTAGTTGTTTCAATTCTAAAAATCAAAAATGGCAGCTAAACAGCTAAAGGACCTGCTGAAAATATAATTTATTATGTTTATTATTTGTTTACAAACAAACAAAACAAGAACTGGACTCTTAGACTCCCCCAGGTCAAAATTGCAAAATGTCTGAATGTTTTTTTTTTAGGCCAAACACAGAAAATTGTAACTTCAAAGGCCATTTTCAACACCTCCACTTTAGCATCACCTACAGCCATCAATCTTTCCAGTCTTGTACTTGCACTATTTTGAAGGTTCGTTCAACGGGATATTTCGATATTTAATTCCTAGCTTGATTTATTGAGATTTATTTTGAACCCAAAAAAAAACAAAAAGTAAACAACATATCCCAAATTTCCTCCAAACATATATTTGTAACTAATATATCAACAAAATAAAACCACACATTTCAACATGGCTCAGTGCATTATTTAGATCCTGTCACCTGCAGTGTATCCCCTTTAGAGAGCTTGCATTTTTATCAGTTCAGTGGTAAATCGATAGTTACTGATTAGCCTGGGTTCTCTTCTCGTATGGGGGGGTCAAATGGCCTTTAACCCCTTTCTTTCTCCTTCACTTTGTTTCCCTTCATCATCCTCCCCTTGTCTGGAGAGTTTAGATGCCGAGCCAGGCCAGTTTTGGTGCATGTGTGTGTGTGTGTGAGTACGCGAGGTGTCACGAGGTTATAGGCCGGTAAATGAACAGCTGAGGGCCGCGATTGAGTGCGTATAAAAGCCACCCAACTGTCATAACAAAGACACGGTGACAGCAGGCCACGTCGAGACAAAGAGGAGTCCGCTGCCCCCCCCCCCCCCCCCCCCCCCCCCCCC
>OMNZ01046297.1:9377-24449 GCA_900303255.1 Lesueurigobius sanzi | reverse complement strand
GTTCTTTGTTTTTTTTTTTCCCCCCCTCCCCCCCCCCCCCACCCCTGCGGCTCCTGCCTCCCATCCACCTGCTGTGGCTTTGTCTGTGGCTTTGGGAGAGCTTTGGCTTTCTGACCACACACTCCGGCTCGGCGGCGTCCGCAGAGGAGCTGGCATGAGCGCTGGAAACAGGAGCAGCGGATTCTCTCAGCCGCTCGCCGGGCTGTGGGCAGAGGGAGGCCACGGAGCAGGGCCTCTGACCAAACCAACACCATAAAGTCTGCCTCCACATTATTTCAGTTATGATTGCAGTGCTCTGGCCCGTCCAGCAGCAAACTTTATAGATGGGAGTGAGGAATTCTCCCACGTCCTACAAAAACAGAGCTAAGACGTCAGGCACAATAATCACCTCTGCATGTGTACGATATTTTTTTTTTAGAGATATCAGTTTGAGTTTTCTGTCGTTTATGCTTTCATATCAAAATAAGGATTTTATGCATAGATAGGGCCAAAATGCACTATATTTATCCTAAATAAAATCTAAATAATGGATAGAACCAAGTAAAATGTATAGTTTTATTTTGTTGATACAGTACAGGTATAGGTGCCTTCCACATGACGTCACACTGACTAAATCTTGACGGGAAACATGCTAATGAACTCCAGATAAACACACCAACGTTTCATTTAAATTCTACATTTCAAAACCACTGAGATGCTTGAAACTTGTTGTGCAGTTGGAAAATGAGGTCCTGTACATTTCAATACTATACTTTTCAGTCGCATAAAATCCCATAAAATGATTGGCCTATTGCTTTTGTGTGTTCACTACTATGTTATTAAAAAAATTGAAAAACAACATTCATCTCAATGTCATCTAATGATCTGAGGACATGGACATAGTGCTGCCTGCTAGGGCTGCGCAATATATCGCAAGCTGTATTGTATTGTAATATTAGGTGATGCAATATCCGTATCGCAAGAAGAAAATATGCTAATTCAGTCTTCCATCTGATATTTTTACATTTTTTGCCAACACCCTCAAATACCAAACATGTATGGAACTTATTAATGTGCAGAAGTTCAGTTTTAGTTATAACTTTCCTAATTTAGTTAATTGGCCTTGGTTTGTTGAAAAACATATTACATGTGTCTGAATTGAATGGAGCGGTTTATCTAAGTATCGCAAAAATATCGCAAGGTTTTTGCAATATCGTGCAGCCTTACTGCCTGCACTACACAAACAGGTGCTAAAATCATTCATAACGGTCATTTTTAGTTTGTCAGATTTTCCCAATTTACAATAATCCACGTAATGATTATGAGATACAGTACAAAAGACAGCAGCAGAAACATATCCACACGTTTACTTTAACCTAGTTCTAGCTCAATATTAGTATTGGGAACAATCCTGATGGCCCAAACTTTAGTATTCTAACTTAATCATAGGCAAAGATTCTTCAGTCTTCATCTGTACTCTGTAGTTGAAGTGTAGGACGTGTCGCTCTTGATCCAAAGAACTTTGTCAGCAAATAAGCAGAACTGACACACTTGTGGGTCTTTTAAGAATTGATCAATCAATCAATTTATTTTTGTAATGCCCAATATCACAACAGGAGTCATCTCAGAGGTCGGTATGGACAAAAACAAATCAATATCAGGCATCAAGAATGATCAAAATAAGTCATACACAAATTAAATGGCACAACCAGATGTAATGTCCCGTAAATAAGTAAATAAACCGGACATAACAAGCTTCGAGTATCCCTCATCCTTAGACCCTCCTCCACGGCGAGGAACAACCCTTAAAACCACATGGGAGAATATTAGAACCTCGAGGAGGACCATTTTGGGGAGGGATCCACTCCTATGGACGGATGGGCCAGTGGTGAAGAATCCAGTAGGTGGAGTTAACCTCTAAGTCCCGCCTTTCTTGGTCCTAAAGGTTGGAACAACATCTTGGCCTATTCCCACCTAATTACTGCTCCTTACCTTATTGACTCACCCGGGACTTAGTTCTAAGGCTGTTCACACTATGGTCCTGCTCTGGTCAGTGGCCCAGCTTCAGCATGACATAGAGTTGGCTTCTGTCATACACTTCAACTACAGAGTACAGATGAAAACTGAAGAAGGGGTAGGCGCTCACAAGCTTTTGCTTCTGCCTACTCCTTTTGGGCATCAGACCTGATTTGTTTGTATATATTTATGTATTCATGTTTTGCTTACCATGTCCAACTTTGTGAAATTCAGATGCTCAAATAAAAAGATGAAATGAAATGAAAAAATCTTACGCCTACGATGGACAACTCCTGTCTGAGAACCTACACAGACGGATATTCTAACTTTAAAATCTACAATGTTTATCAATGATGTGTAATATTCAAACCATGTAAAAACCTAAACAATTTATTGGCCTAAGAATTGTCTAGTGATCCAGGCTGGACCAAAGCGTGTGACATCGCTCCTGTTTATTGCGTCCAGTGTCTTGGGTTTTGCATCAGCTGCGATGAGTTTGGCTTGTTGCTGTTGTTCGCCGCTCCCCGCGTGTCGAGGCCATAAGCTGTTATAACTGTGTACCCAACAAATTATAGCTCTCACCCTCCCACATATCCGAACTGTTCAGATTTTATAATTATGTGCACATTTTGGCCGCTTCTACATCTTTTTGACACAAGCGAAACAGAGCGGGCCTTTGTTGAAAGAAAAAAATAAATCTTCTCCACTACAAGAACACAAGCAGGGAACCCAAGCTTTAACATGCTATCCAGGGTAAAAGAAGCATTCTGTAGTGTGCAGTGTTTTATGTCACAGCCCGGTTCAGACAGGTGACAGTGGGGCAGGACTGAGGTGGACTGCAGACTAGCACCTGTACTTCACTTATGTAAGGAGTTCATATATAAACAGCCCGCAGTGACACGGAGCAGGAGGATAAGGCCTGTTCACTGTCACACCTGCAGCACAGTGCTCCCTCTGTCAGAGGAGCATTCGCCGCACGGGAGGCCGGCACGTGTTTATTGTCCTACAGCATTCGTCAAACCACTTAAGGAGCAGCTCACCCAAAATCCATGACCAGAATTTATTTATTTACCTGCGTGTTTGCTGATTTCTTTGTTTGCCTGCAAGCCACGATCAGAGTAGTTTCATTGAAGAGCGTGTAAAGCCGTGCCAAGTGAGGACTAAAGTCAGAGTTTTTATGGTATGACCTGAAGAAGTAATACATCCCATTTGGAAGAATATGTGGTGACTTTTGTGAAGTTGCGGGATATTTGGTTGCTCTCTCCTTACAGAGTTTATAGGCCGTGACTTCCTTATAATTTAGCATCCAAAACTACTATTTATTTGTTTATTTGACACCTTTTCTATGTAGGAAAGTGAAAAAGGGGTTTGTAGCTAAGAAACAGGACATTTTTTTTGTATGTTTTGTATTTTGTATATAGTACATATTCAAGGGTTTGTGTTTTTGTTTGCTCTATGTGCCATATTCACAGCTGCAGTGAGGGGGGAAACAAAGGGAAATACCTGTTCTTTCAGCTCTACTTACAGACAACCACTTGCTGAATTATGGATGCATTTTCTAACTAATAAAGATCCAGAGACAAAGGCCCAAATTTGTATATACTGTATTACATGGAATGTGGACCGTAGAGCTAACATAAGCCTCAAGTGCCGGTTTTTCACTTCTAGTGGACAATCTGCTGGATAAAAACTCCTAAGAACCCGATTAGTTTGCTAGAAAACATATAAAAGACTGAAAAATAATGATTTCCATAACAGACTTCCTTCCCCCTCGCTAGACTACGCCCCCTAGTAGGACACTTTGCAGTCTGTATCTAGTTGAGAGTTGAGCTCAGGGTCAACCAGGCAGCCACCTATGGGTTCCATCTGCTGAAGGAGACGACAAACTGCTCAATAAAACTACAACATCGCTGACTTTTACGCTTAACTTTGGAATGGAATGGAAAGACTTGCCTTTTTTCTGTTGAAAACTACAGGGCAATAGGCTTATTCTGTCTGACATATTATACTGTTGCAGGGTTGGTCACTATGCATTGTCCAATAAATAAATCAAGAATTTAGAAGTGTATAGTGATCCGTTATGAGCTCACACAGTCTTGTTCGCTCTGTAGCACATCGAACAGGCAACAATAGGTGTCTCCCAGTCACGTGACCGGAAATGTAAACATTTTGAAGGGAAGCAAAAATGGCGAATGCTACAGAAAACGGCCGTGATTCCACACTATTATGCAGCGTCTTTGCCCCGACATCTGTTACAACTCACTTACAAGGAAATGCGGGCGCTTCGACAAACTGTTGTTGGATATTACTGACCCACACAAGCTTCCGGCCGAGTTATTTGCTGACGTGAAGTTCTCGGTCAACATACCTTCACAGGGTATATACAAGTAGCAGCAAGTCAAATATAATGCTTTTTAATCCCATTTTAATGCCAAAATGCTACATTTTCAACACTACAAACACCACTAATCAGCACATTTAATATTACTGTCCATATATTCAATAGAAAATTAGATACAACAGCCAAGTTTTGACCAGAAGCACAGTATGATTTCTGCCAAAACTCCAGTCTAGATGCTAATTTTTGTATTTTCGATAAACTTATGTCATGATTTTCCAAGAACTTTTGATTTAATGCCAGTTTGAATTCTATTTAATTACATGTACTCTTCTTGGCATTGTCCTGTCTGTCTTGTCTTTGTATATGTCTGTCAACACCAGAGAGTTGCTAAAAATGTGTAATTTCATTGTATTCTAACATGCAATGACAACAAAGGAATAATAATAATAATAATGCTTCAGTTTGGCGATGTTTACAGTTTCTTAGATAGACTTTCCGTTTTCATACACAGGAAAATCATTCAATCGTCATGTGGAAGGCACCTATTCACAACTATTTGCTTCTATGAGCGGGACGATAGATGGAGGAGCGAGCCGTCATAGTAGACACTTCATCTACATCTCCTGTGTTGGTGGTCAAAGGCGCAGATTTGCAGCCTCGCTTCGGTCAGGCCACCCCAGGGCAGCTACACAATAAACAATAGTAGCTGACACCAAGTATGTGCTTTGAGGAAGTTTAATGAGACTGCTACACTCGTATAATACGTGAAGACTTCATTGGAAACAGGCTGTTAGCCGACAGAACATTGCACATGGGCATGGCTCTCGTCATGCGTCCACTCTGCGCTGGTCGACTGGTGTTCACATGTCCCCAGTGTGTGCCTGTGTCTCCGATGGCAGACAGGGTTTAAGTGGGAGATCTTTGGTGTGTGAGGTCAAAGCTCTGGTATTTGCAGCCGGAATCACAGTTCTGCAGAAAACCACAATCCCCAATTACCACACTTCTGTACATGCACTTGCACACACACACACACACACACACACACACACACACACACACACACACACACACACACACACACACATATACATAATGTTTCCTTTATCCTCACTGTCAGGAGAGTATGACAAGGATAATGCTCATGTTGTGCAGAGACACTAAGATAAAAGATACATGATAAATAGCACCGACGACACAAGAAGATTATTAAATTGAAAGAAGTAATGCCAATACCATTTCATACAAAATCCCACTGTAACAAATGTAAATGTCAGAACAACAGTAACATTACGAAATGCTAAAAATGTGTCACTCAGTAAAGTAAAGACCTGCATTTCCTGGATTGTACAATTGGATATTCAGTGGTATAGATAGATAATATACAGTGGAACGTGCTGAGCCATAAAAACCACAGGCTCCACAGACAAAAGCCTTGTCATGCTCTGGTGGGGTCCTGTCACTAATCCACACAGCTTTAGTGGCTGCAGACAGCAGACACACACACACTGGACATCTACGCCAAAAGGAAATCTGACACATAACTGGCTGGACGTGGGGATCCTCACACATGCCCTTTCACTTACACACAGGCCATCTCTCATACACACACACACATACACG
Source organism: Lesueurigobius sanzi (assembly GCA_900303255.1). Classification (NCBI taxonomy): domain Eukaryota; kingdom Metazoa; phylum Chordata; class Actinopteri; order Gobiiformes; family Gobiidae; genus Lesueurigobius; species Lesueurigobius sanzi. The sequence continues at coordinate 18,493 of OMNZ01046297.1, read as the reverse complement.
GGGGCTCTGGAGCTGCCCGGTGGGTGTTAAGGCCCAGCAGAGCTACTGGCGACAGGTTGGACAGAGGAGATGGCTCACTAAGCCTAATGACACAGGGGAATACTGCCCCGACCACATGACCAGCAGCGTACGGCGAGGTGCTGTGGTGAAAATCCCACATTCATGAGGCGATGTGAACTCATTTTTCAAAGTTACAACAACAATTATATAAAATTAGATATGTGTTATAACATGGCCTATGTTTTGCCTGTTAATTGAGGTTATAGTGTGTGTGAACTCTGAACAAGGCCAGTCATAATTGAGGCTTAGCACCATAGAGCAGGGTAGGAGCAGAGGTGCCAAAGTAGGATTGGTAATGTCTGACCCGCCTGACTAAACAAGCAAGCATGTGTGTGACCGGCAACTTGTGTCTTGAATACATTTCAGCATCGAGCATCAGTGTATGTTAGTAAGGACTACCAAAGCCGTGAAATAATATGGATGTATTTGATTTGTAATTATTTGACTTTACTGCTCTACAATCTTTTCTCGACTGGTGGGTCAGAACCTTAACGTGAGCCACAAGAACGGTTTGATGACGAAAATGTCCACCCACCCATCCTCTTCTTCCACTTAATCCGGTATTGGGTTACTAAAAAGGAGAGTGAGCATAGATGCCCGACATCTCTTTCCACACACACTTCCTCCAGCTCTTCAGGCCGTGAGACATAGTCCCCCCGAGGTTTTCCCCAGGGCCTGCTCCCAGTCATGTGCCCCAGAGAGACGACCAGGAGGCCTCCAGACCATATGCCTGAGCCACCTCAGCTGAATTCTATTGACGTGAAGGAGCAGTAGCTTTGCTCCAAGGTCCTCCCAGGGGACTGAACTGAAATATCTAAAGGAATTAGATATTTCAGTTCAAAGGGTTTCCTTCCACCTTGTGAAGGAAACCCTTTCCGTGAAAGAGGCTGCTGCTGACTGTTTACATTACATTACATTAGTTCTTTGTTTCACTTCTTTCATGTCTAATGTTGCCCTGTGAGTCAACTCCTATTGTAATATAGGGTTACACAAAACCAACTTGATTTTAAACACATTTCGACTGCTTGTATTCTCAGTCTTGTCCTTTCAGTCATGCCCCAAATTTCATGACATCGGTGAGAGCAGGAATGTTGATTGATTGGTGCATCGTGAGCTTTGCCTTTGGACTTCACCACAACAGTCCGATACATCGACCGCATCTCTTCAGACTTTGTACAAATCTGTCTAATAATCCCCGCTCCCTCACTTGTGAACAACACCCCAAGATACTTACACCAGTTGAGGCAAGGGCTCTCCAATGAAAAAGCCAACAATAATTGTTGATCAAATGTTTTAATAGATTTTAATGGTCACCTGTAAGATCCAATTCTTCAATCAACAGACCTAAGGAAATTGTAGTTTTTAATTTGGATCCTGACTGGTCAATATAGGCTGATGCTAGGTCCCAAAACTACACTAGAAAACCATCGAACCCACAGACACGCAAAAATCCTCCATGTCCTTTACTATGTGCAGACCTTTCATCACAGCGGATATTTTCACAGATCCAGAGTATTCAGGGTCTCACATGGATTTGGAAGGCGACTTGGACAGACAGTCGCAGCTCTCACTCCATCACTTCAGTAAATTCCTCAGAGCGGGCTGGTGTTGTTCTCAGAAGTAGATCATTTTCTCTTGTGTCCAGCATCTGGAGCGCTTCACTCAAATCAAAGACACTTTTATTGATTTTCCTCTTCAAACATTCTTCCTTTCAACAGACCAGCCTCTCTGCCACGTTATAAGACAATTGGCACGGCTCGCTGCTCTGTGGAGACTGAAGTTCATAATAATAGCGAAGGTGAGGGTGACAGGAGCCATCCCGACTCGGGGGCCACCTCCTGTATGCGAGCCAGATGGAGCTCTAGAGCAGGTGCAGTCCAGGTGTGCGCTCCTATCCTCGGTTGTCTAGCATTGTCTGCCAGAGGTCAAAATGAACTTCCCACATCAGAATCAGAATCAGAATACAATTTATTGCCATTGTCAATGAAGGTTTCACAGACTGGGAATTCTCTTCGGTGTTCTCGTGCAACATGAAACATAAACTTGTAATAATGATAATAATAAACTATGGAAAAAGGGGTATAAAAAATACAGTTCTGAAGTTTAACATAGAGGGGCCCTCGCAACTTCAATTTCATTCTTGATAAATATTTATTCCAATAAATGAAGCAATTCACCTGACAATGTAAAAGAAAGTCGACTACACTGTAATAAATTAGTAAAATGCTCTTAAGTATAAAAACAGTATTAATTTGACTGAAAGAAGAATGTTGTTGATGTCACGATTAATCACAGTTAATTTTATTGTTATGATATGTTAATTATTTATATTTCCATGACGTAAAACACACAATTTAAACTAAGGTAATATGGAATGCATTACCCAGATTTTTGTTATCTGAAAACAACAAGAGATGCTTTCAAAAAAAAGCTGAAAGTTTTTCTTTTTACATAATAATGGACATTATTTAAACTTGATCTGCAACAATAAAATTAAGGAAAGGTGAATTGTAAACTATATACATAAAAGTATGTCTTTATAGTTCGTAGTTACATACAGACTATTGTTTTAATACTGTCACGTTGAGTTTTCAGTTTCATGCCGAGTCTTCATCGTCATGTTTTGCTTCATGTGTGTGTGGGTGTGTGAATGTGTGTGGAAGTAATAAAATGTAAATAAAATGTAATGAAATTGGAGGAGACCACAGGCAGAGTAGGTCCTGAGTCTGGTCAGGAGCTAATGGGGTTCTCACTAAAGTAAAGTAAAGTAAACTAAACATTTTATTACGATTTCATCTTATTCAACAACAGTTTGTGGAAAATTCTAGCATCTTACAATATAAATAACACATTAAACTTATTTTTGGGTCGTGGATTGTCGTCCGCTGGTGAGGTATCAATGTCATATCAGACAAAGGCTTTATACACGATTTATACAAAAGCAGTGAGTAAATACTTGACCAAACACCACTTTCTTTGGACTTTGTTCGGTAAAAACATGTGCGATTAATTTGCGAATAATCCCTGAGTAATGCATTCATTATTTTTTGATTAATCGTGAGTTAAAGCCTTAACTTTGACAGCCCTAGTATTTACTTAATTTAACTTACCTCACTAGCAAATTTATTTAAATGAGTTACTCAAATACTAATTAGAAACTTAACTTAGAAAATTGTACTTATTTCTAGGTTTATTTTTGAGGTGTATTCGACATTTGAGGGAAATTTAAGATGCACACGACACTTGTAGTACAAATGTATGCTCTATTGGTGTGCACTGGAGGTCTCGGGGCCCTAAGCAGCTGCCTAGTCTGCTTATTAGGCCGGGCCGGCCTTGAATATGTCTGCTTAGCCACAGCTGTAACCAAACTGCTGCCCAACATGAATCTAAGCAAATTTTAAACACCATCCATAAGTCTTCAGAATATTAAACTACAATATTGGAAAAAGCTTGTCTCATTTTCTCTTCTGAGAAATTGAGACAAATTAATCCTTGTGCTTTATGGTCATGGATTTTAGAATCACATCATGTGCATGTGCCCAGTCCTGGTTTATACCCTCTTCATCAATATGCAGCAGGTGTAAGAGAACCTGATGTATTTTCCAGATCTCAGTGGTCTGGTAGTTTCAGAACACATGCGCATATTATACTGTCCCCAGACCTTAAAATTTATAATAATTTTATTAAATCATACTGTGCCCTTATCACACGGATTTTTGAATCATAAAACATTTGTTCATGCCTAAATGAACAATGTTTTATGATAAATGTATAGGTCATCTTTATTTGCTTCTTTGGCTTTTTCCATGATCGATTCTCTATAATCATTGAAATAAACCTGCATTTTATATGTTGTATTTCAATGGGCTTTATGCACACGAGTGACACATGACTTCTGACTGGATTCTCCGGCGGCCACTGCTCTTCCTCTCCCGGGGGATGAGCAGCGTCTCTTCCAAATAAATAAAAAGCTCTCGATTACATGGCGGGTAGCGAGTTACTGATGAACTGTTCCAAGAAACGTGTTGAAAATATCACACTGATGTAAATACTTATTACATCATTAAGGAGGAACTTTTTATCTCCGAGGTAAAGGCTAGCATTAAAAAACAATGACGCACAAATTAACTAAAAAATATTCATACTGAAGACAAACCAATTATTTTTGAAGCCGGCAGTAGTGTTAGCCATTAGCTTGAAGACAAAAACACCTACCATGATGTACACAGAAGTCTTTAATACTCACTGCCCGGCATGTAATCACAAGCTTTTTATTTATTTGGAAGAGACACTGCTAATCCCCCATAGTGAAATAACGGGAGAGGAAGAGCAGTGGCCGCCAGAGAATTCAGTCAGACTCAATACTTTATCAAGCTGGCTAAAACGAGGAGTTGATCTGAAATATTATCTACTGCTATTTGGCCCAATAGCTCTGCCATGTTTTACGAAGGATCATTTAAAGAGACCTCACTCATCCACAATGAATCATAGTTGGCATTTCCTAAGCTTTAACACAGTACAAAGAGACTGAGCGTGGTATTATAGCCTTAACCTCTTCATCCAGACATCGCTGCCCCTTGGCCTCGTGTTCTCTCAGACTACATTACTGACACCTCAGACCCAAGGGGGGCGGCCATTACTTTTCCTCCATGTGCTCTGTCCCTCTGTCTGCGCCTGTTTCTGCTTCCAATATGGGTATGATTAATCACTGTACCCGTAATCAGAGTGGCCCTTCTTCCCCTTCCCATTGCCTCTCTCCAGATGACTGTCTGATGTCAGGGCACGACGCGATAGGATCCAGATGGGTGATCGATGGCGCACGGACAATGTTCATAAGCAATGAGGCACCGCGGTTTCGACTTACAGACAGGCCGACCCATCCGCTGGCCCGGGTCCGCGCCGTGACTATACTGGTGATTAATGAGGCTTTACTGGCAGCGGAAAGCGCATGTATGTGTTTACGCACAAAAAGATGGTTAGGTCCCCCGCTGTGTAGTGTTCACATCAGATCCAAGAGGTCAGGGAGTAGGCTTGCGAAAAGTGATGGGAGGATGTATGGATGTTAGTGGACGCAATGATGTAAAACTGTAGGAGTAATGCTCTGTGGAGTCTGTTTAAGTTTCACACCGACCAAATACCTGTTGCTGTCAGGGGGTCAGGGCGGTATTCTGTCCCCTCTGGATTCTTGTTTTGTTGGGCTACTGTCACTAGTGTAATGCAGTATAGCCTACTGTAGGTCCTATATATTTTAAACAAACAAACTATGCTTTTGTTCTTGTGAATCACTCACATTTTTATCAACAAACTTCAAACCGAAACACAACACTTATGAAATCCAATTTGGTTAATGGATAAAACAGACTAGTTTTTATTGCAGATGTTGCCAAAGAGGGAGACAGGGTGTGCTCGGACATTACTACAGCCCGGGAGTTTTATCACTTTGACCGGCCCAGTAACTATCAGAGCTTTAGCTCAAGGGCTAGGGTGCTTACCTTACAACCCCCGGCTCACACTGACTTCTGTCCTTGTTCTGTCCTGGTCCTGTCCGCGTTTTCAGCAAAACTGCCACTCACACTGGGTACATTTTTCCTACGGGTGCACCGCAGTATGTGGAGCTGGCGGAGCTCGCTCAAACCCATGAGTTCACGGGATTTCACGTGATAACAACTACGTACATACAGAAAAACTAGCAAACAGAGCATTTATAGCTAAACAAAGGCAGATACAACTCATCATTCACTGTCAGAAGTCCAGTAGCCCATTCCATTCTTTCTGCTGCTGCCCTCAGAATTCCTTCAAATCCATGTGCACAAATATTCCCCGTAGCAGCTCCTCCGTGATCGCGCCATGACTGCGTCTGTCTCTTGTTTTCTTTTTTTCTATATTAGCCAAGTTAGCGCAAGTTTGTAACAAGTTTGTAGCTGATTTTATTTTGAAATTCACTGGATCTTCTTCTCTTCTGCATCCATCAAAAATAGACTCCTTGTGGATCCTTTGCATAAGGCCAGAGGGCCTCTGTAAATGGAGACGGACCGCGCAGAGCTACTGTGAGTATGCAACATTGATTTTAATGACTTTTTAAGTCTTGGGGAGGCCGAAACGGTCCCGCAAGAAGACACTCAGGATCTAGTGTGCATCTCCATGCGGCTAAAGACAAGGTAAGCTAACAGGAGTGCACTGTTTTCACAGATACAGGATTGATACAGCAATGTTTGTTGGATTAAAAATGATATTACACAGTTGAAGTGTAATAGTTTGTGAATGGAGCATGGAGCCAATCACAATGTTCCTTGTTTGCCGACACAAGCTGCATTCTCTACAGACACATTCGCAAAAATATACCTCCACCACCACACAATTTGTCTGATGGCATCAAAGAAACATGTCCATCTACGCATAGGCGCCGATTTATGTTTTCTCCCGTGGGTGCCCAGTGAGACTCTGAAAAAAAAATTGGCTAGGCCGCGGGTCGAACCCGTTACCTCGTGCTTACGGGTATGTTGGTCTAGCCCGCTGAGCTAGCGGGGATGTATATTCAGACAGCGGCTGTGCAGGGGTTTATCTAATACTCGCGATCCCGCCCCGTGAGTGTGAGCAAACGATAAAAAAGACTGATTTACAGGTTAAATTTACAGAATTATTTTGGCGCCTACGCTACTGGCGGTCTGGCTCGAGCACCGGAGCACCCACGGTATCAGCGCCTATGCATCTACGAAAACCTGCCCAGCCACTCCAGACAGGAGATATGAAAAGGCATTTAGGCAGGGTTTCCAGGTCTTAGACACCCAAATCCGCCCAAAAATATCTTAAAAAAACCAGCGGATCTACGGAGCGGCTGGAATTTCCATTGTATTTTATAACCACTGCGCTCCTCTGATGATGCGGGACCCCCGTTTTTCCCTCTAAATGAGAAAGAAGCTCTAATTGCCTTGGATTGTAGATTTTGTCATTCAAAATTGTGAGTTTTACCAAGAAATAAGCCAAATATAGCAATGCAAAAACCCGCGGACAGCTTTTTTGACCCACGGAAAGGATACCCAATTCCACGGTTTTACCGCACAACCTGGCAACCCTGCCTTTAGGTCACCACTCCAAATCTTGTAAGTCACATGATCAGCAAGCGGGAAGGTCAACTCCTATCGCATCATCTGGAATGTATCATGCACCACATGTTCGAGCTTAAAACTGCCCCCAGAAGACATATTCCCACAAATCAATAGCTGATAAATGCCTGGATGTTGTCTCTTCTCGATGTCCTCACCATATACCATTGTCTCTGCACATGTCTGCTCTTCCTTCTCCGTCAGCTCATTTTTCTCACTAAAGTTTGCTGGCGTGGGTGCCGTGCCTGGCTTTGGTACAGTATGGCAGAGCGGCGCAGTCATATGCCGCGCAGATGTGTGTGTGTGCGGAGTTGGATCTCTGGGTGGCTCTGCATGCTATCTGATAATAAGACGAGGATCAGACCTGAGCGCCTCTGACTCCAGGATTTACCTTCCATTTCCACTCACTCTGTCTAACCGCTTTTAGCACGGTCTAGTCTCTCCAAGTCATTTACGGCTCCCCTCAAGCCCTTTTTTGTTCATACTGTACCTTGGTTTGAAAATTATTTTTAAGGTGATACACTGCAGGTGTATTGGGGGGAAAAGGTTACTGATATTGATATGAAACTGTAGATGTGGATTACTGACATGAATATGAGAAAAAAATGTATAGCAAGTTGTCTGTCATTTTATGTGTTATGTTATGTTTACGGCTAAAATTGCCTATATTTTCAGCGACAAAATCTAAATACTGGATAGAGCCAGGTTTAAATTTTGTGGCCCCATGCATGAACCTGATATATAGGCTACCACAAATACTCCAATAACTGAATACATTGCATTAACGGCTATAGTTTTAATCTCAATTCTGTGGTGAAGCATTGCCAGACTTGGATATTCAAAGTTCATGGAAATAAACTTCTCCTGTATTAGACATCCAGATTCAGCCTTTGTCTTACACTTCTCCTTGGACTAGCTGATATTACTACAACACACATACATTTTAAAACTATACACTGTAAAAAACAAATATATGTTGAAATGGTATATTGGTATACTGTGTGACTGAACTACATCATTTTTCTGTAAATCATACTAAAGTATTATTCTTGTATGGTTAAAATAAGATGGAGACAGAATATTACTGAGAGAAAAGCAAACACATTACAACATACATTGTTCCCAATCACACAGATGTCCTGGTTTTCCAATCACTCCTCTTTAAAAGGGGAGAAGTAGTCACTGGTCTTCGCTTCTTGAAAAAGGCATTGTTGGAGCCAATATGTGTGGAAGAAACTGGCAACATACAGTATTTTAAAAACATTTTAATATGTATTAGCACAGTACAATAAAGGCTTTTTAGAAAATGTAAATAGGGAATTGTAGTATGGGAGGAGTGCCTTGGTTGTTGGCTTGGTTGTTTTGTTTTATTTCTGTTGACATTACAACATACATTTACTGTAAAATTCAAGTTACAGTGAATGACTGGCTTTTTTTACAGTGTTTTTTTTACTGTTTAGAAAATTGTGATTTCACACGCAACTTATTCACAGTTTTATTCTTCTTCATTATTTTATTGAACAAATTTCCTCTTTATTTCAAGCCTTATAGAAAAGGACTGTACCTGATTTTTTTAATTCGAGACAATGAAAGAGGGAGCGAGTCCTTCATATTGAAAGTTGTGGTCCAAACTCATTCCTAACTTTCCTAACACATTTCTAAAATCCTATTCCTTCACACCTATGAGTTTATAAGGACATTCCACAACTTGCAGGGTCCCTTTTTAGGGTCACCGTCCCAGAAATGCAAGAAAAGCCTGAAAGCTCAGGAAATGGACAGTAATGTTTTATATATATATTTTTTTCCCCCAACTTATTTGAGTAACATATCAATGAAATATACAGGTCCTTCTCAAAAAATTAGCATATTGTGATAAAGTTCATTCTTTTCCATAATGTAATGATAAAAATTAAACTTTCATATATTTTAGATTCATTGCACACCAACTGAAAT
>OMNZ01046296.1:11829-26283 GCA_900303255.1 Lesueurigobius sanzi | reverse complement strand
CTCCTTCTCTCTCTCTCTCTCCTTCCTCTCTCCCTCCCTCCCTCCCTCTCTCTTTGTTTCTTCTTTCTCTCTCTCTCCTTCCTCTCTCTCTCTCTCCTTCCTCTCTCTCTCCCTCTTTCCTTCTCTCTCTCCTTCCCCTCTCTCTGTCTCTCTCCTTCCTCTCTCTCTCCCTCTTTCCTTCTTCTCTCTCTCTCCTTCCCCTCTCTCTCTGTCTCTCTCCTTCCTCTCTCTTTCCCCTCTCTCTCTCTCCCTCTTTCCTTCTTCTCTCTCTCTCCTTCCCCTCTCTCTCTGTCTCTCTCCTTCCTCTCTCTCTTTCCCCTCTCTCTCTCTCTCTCTCTCTCTCTCTCTCTGTCTCTTTCCTCTCTCTCTCTCTCTCTGTCTTTTCTTCCCCAGGGCCCAAATTTGGCATGCTGGGGTTTAAGAGGTTAAAGTGGGATTTGGGAGGTGGGGGAACTCTAACTTGTAACAGTATAACATGCTATATTATACGCTGAAAAACATGTTGTTAAATAGGCTAGTATTTTATATTAGTATCAAGGGCGTAACTATGCCGTCGACATTGGAGGGGTCAAAGATCACCATAATCCAGGGGAGTTGTGACAGGAAAATTTTGACAAAACACATGCAATTTCCCTCATTCTGGTGCATTTGACCCTGGACAAGTAAAAAAAAAAAAAAAAAACCTCAGTAAAAACAAGGCTCGGTCATTCAAATTCCAAGTTTTAACCAGGTTTAAGCAAAAGTGCAACTTTAAGCACTTTGGCAACAATAGCTTCACTGGAGCTTAAATTTATGGTTAAGAAATCAGATAACTACACAAACATCACTATTTAAATAAAATGAACTCATATACTTTTATACACTTATCCTAACAGATACAACAGCTTAATAGTCCAATTAACTATACACTGTTATTTATGTTTATTAAAATAAAATACATTTAGGCTTCACACTTAACCCCTGGGTGTAAGGTATGCTAACGTAACACATTGATGGAAGCATAAACAACAAATTGATATTTAAGTCGTTGGACCAGCCAAAGTGTGACTTATAGTCAGGAAAATACGGACTATAAGTCCATATTTCCCCCCATAGAGTTGTACTGGCACATGCTGATCACAGCAGGGGTCTCCAACCTTTTTTACCCAGCTACTTTACCCAGCTTCGGAGACAGTTACGGGTCTAGTCTCGGGAGTTGGAGCCAAGATGAAATTTCACCATAATAAAAGAAAAAGACTGGAATTTGGTCCTTATACTTTACTTTATATTTACTACATTTTTGCTGATTGTGTTTAATATGTTCAGAAGAAAAATAAAAATGCATCAAGCTAGAAATGTAGAAAACCTTTGGTGAGCTTCTGGGAGCTCCCGAGCTAATGGGCTGGAGATCCCTAATATAGATGCTAATCAGAAAGCATTTCCAGGAATTATTTAAATGATTTCCTGTACATTACAATTCATCTGCAGTATATTTCAAGCTTTTATTCGATTTCATGGTGACGACAAGCTCATTAAGCTGATATTTCTTTTTCCTTTCTTCCTTCCGGGACATTTGGAAGTGTTCTTTACCGAATTTCCTGAAAAACATGACACTATTTTATACTTGCGTGACTTTTGACATTTTGCAGCTCCGTGGAGAAGAAAGAGGAGAAGAAGCCACCTACCGAGGAGGAGATGCTGAAGATTCTGTCGGGAGCTGAGAAGAAAGACTACGAGAGGATCTGCGCGGCGCACGGCTTCACTGACTTCAGAGGGATCCTGAAGAAACTCAAGGAGATGAAGAGGAAAGTGGAGGTGGAGGTGTGTGAGCCCACGTAAGGCAGGATCAAATGAAAAGAGCGGCCTGAAGTAACCGTTAAAGAGAGACTAAAACAGCGCTGATGGGAAGAAAGTGAACTCGCTGTGGGTTCGATTCAGGGAAGGGTTAGGGTTATAGGGATTGAGATCAGATTTGTGATGAGAGCCGCTAAACTAATAGAGGTTATGCACATAGCAACAGTATGGCATTTCTTTACGGCAACATCAGCAAATTGAGTGGAAATACAGTAGGTTACTTCATGTTACCAAATTCTATTTTGGTTGGAGGGCAGGCACCGTGGGAGAGAACAGTTTTTTAATGAAATTTCCAAATAGGAAATTGACAATTTTTGTTCTTCATCATTATTTGATCGTGATTGGATTCACAAACCTGCCATATTATTAGCAATAGTGGATGCCGATGATCTAACTGAATATAAAGCTTAGAGTGTGGAGTGTCAGTAGTAGTCAAACAGCAACTCGGACTAGTCCACGTGTTAATAAAGGACTTTTATTTTGCATAAACATGGCTGCCTCGGATTCTTCTTGCTGTTTGACTACTACTGATACTCCACACTCTAAGCTTTATATTCAGTTATATCATCGGCATCCACTATTGCTATTCCTAGCCCTGTTCTGAAGAGCACCGGTCTCCACGTCCTCGTGTACACCAGACCCTGATGCACTCACCCTCATCTCGTATTCTCTGCCATATTATTCTTAACTTTCTACTGGCCAACATCATGCACGTGTTTTTCAATATTGTCACCATTTTTGGACACCATGATTAGACATTAGTTCATATGTGCTGACAAAGAAGACATTGAACTTTGTCACAGTTTTTGTTTCATGTGGATTGGCCCAGGAATTACAGAGAAATTAGCACTAAACTAAGACTAGGAATCTGTGTTTTGACAGTTACCATAGTTACCACCATGAAATTTTCAGCTGCCCTCCACTTCAATTTTAATCTACAGGCTCTTTAGAATGTTGTGATATCACATGAACGCGTCCTATACAGAGTGGACATATCAAAAGCTACTGTTGCCGTAATGGAAGGCCAACTGTCATACTATTGATGTACCTCTATACAAGAATAACATTGACAGAGCTCTGCCTAATTTATTCATAATGAGTTCTAATTCTCTGATGGTAATAATTTTCACATCATTATTTTTGTTTTTTTCCCCTCCTCGAACTGCCACCTTATTGTGGTGGAGGGGTTTGAGCACAAGAATGAACCTAGGAGCTACTGTTGTCTGGGGCATTGTGCTCCTGGTATCTCCCATGGCAAACCTAGGTGACGAGTCAGACCAAAAGCGGTAATATGATCAAGGCTGATTACATCGCACAGAGGTGAAGGAGCGTCGTGGGGCTGTCCTCCCGTGGACCCACCACCTGCAGGAGGAGCCATAAGGGACTAAGCAGAAGAAGATGGATGGATATTTTTGTTTTATTCTTGATAATCTATATCAGTAGTCCAAAAAAGTGCATTTGGTCTTGTAGTGGTAAACTGCTTAAGTACTTTCTTTTCGATCAGAGATTGCAGAAAGTGAGCAATCGAAACTGTCAGGTATGCAGAAAAAACTAAACTGGTCTGATCAAAAAGAAAGTACTTAAACAATCTATATCAGGGTTAGCAGGGGGTATTTGGATTCATTTCAGATGAAAATGAGATAAAACATATAGCATTTTTGATTATTATAGCCAAAGAAAAGCTTAAAAAACATGTAACTGTAAAGAGTGAGAGATTGAGTGTATGTAGTTGTCTTTTTTTTACTGATAATTAGGAGTTTTAGTCGCTCACTTTCTAACTAATCCACAAAACCATCGAGGCAGGGGGTACTCGACACTCGTAGAATAAATGAAAGGCCCAAGGAGTACGCAAGGCAAAAAAGGATGGGCACCACTGATCTATACCTCAAGCTTTTTTTCATGAATTTTCAAAAAGAGCACAACTATATTGAGCGCAACAGAATGAAATAAGTTGTACATACGTCTGAATACTTGTCACTTTGAGGTTTTTTTTAATTTTTGCCCCCAGAACGGTCCGTGAAGATTATATTTGGTTGCCAATAGAAAAACAATGTCTATCATTTTAGCAACAGACGTCTACATAATGAAACAACAACTGCTTCATAATGATATAACAACCATTAGCCTTCTTAGCGCACTGTGTATTTAAGTCAGTGACACTTGTTTTAAAGATGGTGCGCGTATTGAAGCCTTTGGAAGACATCACAGCCAAAGTCGGCACCAACATCGTCTTCGACACGATCCTGGAGCTGAGAGATCCAAATGTCAGGATGCAGTGGTTCGTGGTGAGCAATGTGGAGGTGGTGCGTGGGTTTTCAGACAAGTCTTCATCTCTCATCTTTGCGTCTTTTATTTTCGATGCAGGGATCTGAGCTGCTGCGGACTCGGTACTCTCTGGGGAAGTACGACGTGAAGCAGATGGGGACCAAACACATGTTGTGCGTTTCGAGCGTGAGCCTCGGCGACACGGGCACCTACGCTCTGCAGGTCGGCGACAAGAGACTGACTGCCAGGCTCCGTGTCATCGGTAAGAGGAGGAGGACTGAAATAGGGACTAGCCTGTTTGTGCAGAGGTTTGTCAGACTGTGCTCATAGTGCTTTCAATCCTGTCCAAGTTTATTTATAGTTCTCCACTGGTGAAGCTTTGGGACCCACTTTAAATGCACCATGACAAGTCTTCAACTTTTACCTAAAATAATAAGCAGTTTTGTATTTTTTCTATACATTTAATAACAGAATGCAAGCTTAATTTTGTTGATGTAAGCACTGATTGTAATTCTTCTGATCAAAAAATAACAAAACTATTGGCAAAAATAGGGTTTGGTAAAGGCTCATGACCCCCTGAAAATGGTGCTGCGACCTTTGGGTCCCCACCCACAAGTCGAGAACCACTCATTTATAGCACTTTAAAAACAACACAGTCGACAAAAGTGATGGACACATGTTCTACAAAGTGAGTTGAGCGGGCAACGCACATCCAAAAGGTCTGATATAAGTTGGATTCAAAAAGCCACAGCGAAGACAAAAACAACAACAAAGACATCCGCAGAACTTGTGATTGCTCCCAATATTTATTACTTGCACCGAGTTTCTCAGACATTCTACAAATGTATCACAAATAGTATACTGTATATTGTAAAAAGACCAAGACAAAACAGTAAAAATCACCAAAGAGGAAAAGTGAGTTTTCAGCAAAGATTTAAAGAGAGGAAGTTCATTCCTCAATCGAGCAGCCACTATTATAAGGCGCGATCAATCACCTCTCAGCTTTCTTTTGTTTGTTTTTTTGGAACAACAAGCCTGATCTGCAGAGACCTCAGTGAGAGAGGGAGTGTAGGGCACAAGCAGATCGCACAGGCACTGAGGGGCAAAACCATGCAGACATGAAAACAGATACTATCATTTTAAAATCAATTCAAAGGTGCACAGGGAGCCAGTGAAGGGATTGGAGAATGGGAGTTACATGGTCTAATGTACGTGATCCAGTGAAAAGGCGAGCGGTGGCATTCTGAACCAACTGAAGTCGTGAGAGTCAGGCTTTTGCTGAGTTCTGTGTATAGTGCGTTACAGTATTTTCACAGTATCTTTAAGTAAGATTTAACTTTTCAATTTACCTGAGAGGAACTTTAAAACAACTTCAAAGATAATCAAATGAGTGTGTCACTATTGCGAATAGAAGGCGAATACAATATATTCATGAATTCTATAGTTGTGAAGCACAGGAGGCAAATGCAGCTGTTTAGTCCGTACTCTGGGAACTGTCAAAGGCCTACACTCATAATTAGACACTCCTTCTTTCGACTTTAGTTATTAGTTTTAGTGGAGTGACTGAACTTAAGTGCGTTCTTCTGTCAAACAACAAGCGTCCGACTTGTATATCTGCTGTTGTAGTCCAAGTATAATCCAGCTTTGAATCTACACCAGGGAAGTTCAAATTGGATTGTAGTAATCAGAATTCATCCTTCTGTCTGAAAGAGAGTTTTGTGTTCATATGTTGTTTCCATTGTTTGGCTGGACAAGTTCCCTTTACTCTTGTCCTAAACATTTATACGAATCCTGTGCCCCTTTTCCTTTTCCACAGATGAACCTCTGACATTTCTGTCCGACTTTAAACCCAAGAAAGTGACTGAAAGGCAGACGGCTGTGTTTGAAGTTCGGCTCTCTAAGAAGACGGCTGCGCCACTGATTTGGAAAGTTAGTCATTCATGCGAGGGAACTTTCTTAAAACAAACATAAAGAAATGGTGTCACTATTCCCGCAGTGCAGTTTCAATGGGAAGCACTCCTAGGCCAGACGTTAAGGGGGAGACCAGGGAGAGGAGCTTCTGACTGATGTACTTGTTCTTTTTGCAGGTGAACGATAAGGAGCTGAAGAGAGATGAGAAGTTTGAAGTGTCGCTGTCGGAAGATGGTTTGACCTACACGCTGAAGATAAAGGACGTGAAAGTCAGCGACACGGGAGACTACACTGTCAGCATCGGCGACCTCACTGCCACGGTGCCCCTCTTCATTGAACGTACAGTATCAATTACTTACTTCGTTACTTGTGGTGAAAGTACTCAATAGTCTTAAGTAAAGGTACGGATACAGGAGCAACAGATGTACTTAAGTATCCAATTAAAAGTTGATATTTGTGCATATTTGACCTTTTAGTGACAAAGTAGTTCCCAAAGTTCCACAATGGACCTTTATGTGAAAGTATTTTAGCATCCACTTTCAAGTAAAACTATTTCAGACTGATGTATAAAGAGATAAGTCGAAATGTATTATGTATTGTGGTTTACTCTTAAGAGACCCACAAGCGTGGTCAAATTGTTATTAAGCTGATGACGATCTATGGACTAAGTTCGAAACGTCCTACACTTCAACTACAGAGTGCAGATGAAGACTGAAGATTTTTTGTCTACGATGGACAAGTCCTGTACGACTGAGAACTTACACAAATTGAATAGAATTCATATAATTGACCGTCTGGGTCTGAATTTTGATGTAAAGTAGGCTGTAACTAAAAAGAATGATACTTTTGTTCTAAAGTCTTATACTCCGCAGCAAATCAGAGGCTTGCAGGATTTGTGTGGACCAATGAGACGAGCTTTCCTGTCCTCTGGAACCGCGGAGGAGCTTTCTGGTCCAACTGGAAGGGGAGGTGGAGGGTGTTTACTTTCTCTCTCTCTCCTCATTTTGCAAACTTAAAGACTATCACTGCAAACTAGTGAGATAGTTAAATGCCCCCCTTTTTCTTTCTTTTTTTTTTAAATAAAGAATTGTACTGTTGTTATGAAAGCAGGACAACCCAGGTCTAAGAGAGTAGCCAAAGTAAAAAAACACAAACAAGGGCAAAAAGAAGAAACTGAGTGAGCCACTATAGTGTCTGTTAATGTAATGTTTCTGATCAGAATGACTTTACTGCAACACAGTTTATTTAATTTTTTCCAGATTTTTATTTTATTTATATTTGTGTTCTTTAAGAAGTATGTTTTAGTGCAAAAAGGATGTTTTCTTTAATGATTTGAGGGATAATATAATTAAAACAGGGCTACCTTCTGTCTCCCCCTCAGTAGGGATGGGTGATAGTGATTATGGACTCGATCCGATACCGATGCCAATGTGCTTTACATTAAAATTGATTGAAACTTGGGAAACAGAAATAAATGATGAACAAAAACTTGTGATAAGTCACTATCTGGACATTTCGTCTGGACATTTTAACTGATATCTCCGTTTCTAGAGTAAAAATTGTGATTTTGAGGAAAACAGCCTCTTTTTATCTTAACTTCTCTCAGGAACCGAGTAGAAAATAGAAATAAGCGGTTTTCACCCACTGAGAGCTTAGAGTCTCACCTTTCAAACGAGCCATAGTATGTGTCCATAGATATAACATAGAATACGCTGTGGTGCTACAAAAAACATCAAAAATGGTGTGGATTCCTGGCACTCTACAGCTAAATTCCAAAATCAACGTGGCACTCAATGTGTTAAGTGTGTGTGTGGTCTGTGCACAGATTTTTAGTCTCAAAATATTAAAAATCCTGTAGTGTGTGGCCACCTTAAGCCGCTTTTTCACCAGAAGCCCTTGTTACTTTGCCGTTTTTCCGTGTTTTCTCCGTTCAGACTCAAAACGTAGTTCCCCACTCTTTCAAATCCCCAAAAACCCATCGCTCTACAGCTAAACCCAACCCAAACCCCTCTCTCAAAATGAAGATCTACGACATCCATTAAAATCCCTCCTTCCTATTCGAAGTTGAAAGTGATCCAACCAAATCCCACTGCACAAAAAGCTAATATATTGCGGCCCTGCCTAACAACATGCTCCTCGCCCAAGGTGCAGGTTGGAGCATGTAAACACCGGCACAAGGACACGCCGCTGTCTTCTGGGGTTGGGGCCACAGAGGCGCGGTAATTGAGCCTGTGCTAATTAGAGTTATTCATGAGCACAGTTTTATGTTTTATTCGTCCTTAATGGGGATCTGCAATAACAAACTAAAACTTGGGTGCAAATAAACCCCTCTAATAATCTCATCTCATGTACAAACAAAACACGAAATCCTGAATGATGCGCGGGTGGACAAAGGTTTGCAAACAGATCGACGCTGATGGTGCTTACTGTTGTTGTGTCCGTGGGCGAGACACTTCACCCAACATGCCCTGCTATGTGAATGGGTGTTTGGCAGTGTCAAATTTGAATAGTTGGTTAGATTTTAGTCGAAGTCATATTTTTTCTGACTAAAATTAGACTAAAACTATATTGAAAGTTCATCTGTGTGGGTTCTCAGTCGTATAGGAGTTGTCCATCGTAGGCCAAGATTCTTCAGTCTTCATCTGTACTCGGTAGTTGAAGTGACGGACGTTTCGGTCTTAGTCCAAAGATCGTCCTCAGCGAATAAAGACTTAAACTCCTCCTCCTGGTTTGCTCTTAAGAGACCCACAAACGTGTTTTAAGTCTTTATTCGCTGACGACGATCTTTGGACTACGATTGGAACGTCCGACACTTCAACTACAGACTCCAGATGAAGACTGAAGAATCTTGGCCTACGATATATTGAAAGTTGTTAAGGAGACTAAAACTATGATTAAAATCTCCAGATATTTTGGTTGATGAATAAAAATGAAAAGAAAGGACTAAGAACATCTCAACTTCAGTGACACATTTGAAAAAGCCTCATATCATTTAAATCCACTGCCAAAGGAACGAGTCTGTGTTTGTTCATGTGAGAGAAGCTCCATGAAGCACAAAATATCATTAAATATGATCAAATACAACAATATAAGTGTAAAGTTGATTTACTCTACTAAATTTACATGCATTTAATAATTGTTTGACCAAATCTTGACTAAAACTAAATTACATTTTCAAAATTAACACTGGTGGTTTGTGGTGGTCAGATGGTGCAGATTGGCAGCCTTGGAGAGTATGGGGGGGTCAATGCACGGTGGCAGAGTGGATAGCGCTCTTGCCTCACAGCAAGAAGATCCCGGGTTCGATTCCCGGCCCGTGCGGCCTTTCTGTGTGGAGTTTGCATGTTCTCCCCGTGTCTGCGTAGGTTTCCTCCGGGTGCTCCGGTTTCCTCTACCACTAAAAACATGTACAATAGGCCAGGATGAATGAGAGTGAGTTTGTGAGTGCGAATGTGGGACAACGGATGGAAATTAGCCCAAGGCTACAATCCGGAGTGGCGTGTTCACATGCATTCTTCATGTGCACGCACTGTCCCAACCAAATAAACCAAACAATAAACAATGGATAATGCATGAAATTGTAACACAATTTTGAGTTTCTGGAGAAAACTCTATGAGTATTGTATTATTTATTCCAATTAGGTTAGGAAGATGACACTACATTACAGATTCAACCATTAGAACAAAGACGAGACAGGGAAACTAAGAACTAAAAAGTTTTCACGTATAATTCCCAAGAAAGGCATACTAATTTTCCAGAAAAACCAATAGTAATGATGTGCTGCTACTGCCACATTTTTGTTTCAGTTTAACCAACATTTTCCACAACTTTGCATCACCTTTCACAGTCTAAACTTATATTTGTGAAGCTGTCAACAGTGCCATTTTAATTTGAGTTATTTTTCCAGCTTACTGGCATACAAACACTTTCGTAATAATGTTATAATAGTAGCATAAAAATAGCTTACAAATTCTATCCTACTATTACCTCATCTCTTTTTAGCACTTTGAATAACTTTGTGTAGGAAGTGCCCTCCACAAATTGACCTGCCTTGAATTGCTTTTTTAGGAATTCCCATCAAATTCAGCAGCTACCTGAAGAACGGCCGTGTGCAGGAGAGGGGAACGGCCCGTCTGGAGTGCGAGTTGAGCTGCAAGGACGTCTGCATTCGCTGGCTGAAGGACGGGGTCGACATCACTCCCAGCCGCCGATATGTTTTCGTGCACGAGGGCAAGAGGGCAGAGGCCATTGTCGAGGACTGCGAGCTGACGGACGCCGGGGAGTACGCCGTGGTGTGCGTCCAGGACAATGACCCACATGAGTACATCTCCACTGCCATTCTGACCGTAGATGGTAAGGTGGAGAATACCAGGACAATTACTTTAGTGACTTTTTGAAGACGTAAGGGATTGTGAAAGTGGTTTTGTCACACTGTACTTCTTACTTGTACGTCAACATTAGAATTTTGAAATTTTACTATAAGATAAGATAAGATAGTTTTTATTGATCTCACAATGGAGAAATTTACTTGTCACAACAGCTCTTAGGACAGTATCACACAGGGGGGTGCACAAAGTCAGGAAAAGTGTCATCAAAGAAGCAAAAACAACAGGTAATAGTACTAATAGTAACAATAAATATACTTACCTGAGTAAAGGTTTAGGTTGACAGCTTTTGATTTCTACTTGAGTAATAACATTTTAAAGCAATGTTATTCTTACTTGACTAAAAATCTTTTGTTATTCTTCCTTTTCTCCAGAGCGTTTTGCCTCCGTGAAGAGCGAAATGTCGGATGCTAAGTGTCCGACAGGCTCGTCTGCAGAGCTGTGTGTGGCTCTAGATGATGAGAAGGTGGATGGAATATGGTTGAAGGATGGAGTTGAGGTACTGGGTCATTGTTTGCTATTATTATGCGTTTTAGGCGCAATGTTTGAGGGAAAGCTTGTGCCGCTCTTGAGCAACGCAGCACATAAACAAAACAGAAAATCTCGAATGCACTACATTTTTACAAACATAAAATAGAGGAGCTCGGAGTAGAGCCACTGCTCCTTCACAGTGACAGGAATTACTTGGAATAATTTCAGATAAAAAGTAAGATGAAACAAATTGTATTTTTTATTATTATGGTAAAAGAATAGACCTTTTAAAACATTGAACTGTAAAGAGAGTAAGAGAGTATTTAGCAGTGTGTTGCAAAAAAAATTGATTCAGATTCTTCTTTTTCAGATTTCAGAGCTCAGTGGGGTTCAGGTGATCAAACAGGGGGCTGTACACAAGCTGCTCTTCTCAAGTGTGACTGACGCACATGAAGGAAAGTACACTTTCAAAGCCAAAGGAGCAGAGAGTGAGGCTGTGCTCAGTATTGCAGGTAAGGGAATGTAGAAATGTGCATATAGATTCAAAACAACCAGAAAACATATACAGTATATTACTTCAGCTACAAATAACTCTTCCATCTTCTGTCCCAGATCCTCCTGAAATTGACACTTCCGTGCTGGACATGTTGGGAGCCCAGCCTGTTAGTGTGAAGGCTGGTGACACGGCCACCATTAAAATCCCCTTTAAGGGCAAACCTCTTCCTAAAGTCACCTGGTACAAAGACGGAGCAGAGGTCATGGAGGATGAGAGGACGAAGATTGAGAGATCGGCTGATGCCACTTCAATTGTACTCACCAGGTTTGTAAACAACTTCAATATCCATTAACTTGCTACATCACCTATATGTTTTATGTTTTTGATAGTAAGTAAAGGAACCATGATGACGCACTGTAAACAAATAGCCAGGCAACTGAAGGTAAATGTAACATAGAGCAGAGGATTGTTTTTTACAACATTTCTGGGATTCCTGGAGTATTTCACAATAAGCTAATGGAGAGTTTACAGTGTTAAATATTAGTTATCGTTCACAAAAAAGTGTTTGGACACTACAGTGTTTATCTAACTAAAGATCCCAAACACTTGGATGTTGGCTACAAAGAAACCAACGCTGGCAGCTATCAGAGTTGTTCTGTGATTCTTTTCTCTACTTTTTTGTGTTGTTTTAGCTAATGTTTGTCAATGGACAATTCTAGAGAATGGTAGTGTGGAATTATTTCATAGGCATCCGTTTTTCAACATTAGAGGTGATACATAAACTACATTTACCAATTCCAAGCTTCTGAACTTAATGTTATTATAGTCCTAATTTGCTAATGTGTGTGTATTGCAGTATGGCACAAATCATCCTATTAGGGATGGTTCTAGGAAGGTTCTGATATATATCTGATATTTTTGTCAGATTTAACATTATTCATATGGACCCCTTCAGAACGCTATGGGCTTGATTTACGAAGCCAAGCACTACTTAGTAAGTGCTTCATAAAATTAGCACATGCAATTATATAGTGGGATTTATCAATAGGAAATGTTTAAATAATTAGTTTGTGCTGTGACCTTTTAACGTTAATGAGAGACAAAAGCTGCACCTGCTATTTAGTATGAGCTATCCATTTTGCACATGTACAAAATACTTAGTAAATCAGGCCCTTAGTTTATATTTTTGTAGATTTTGGTGTATTTTTTAGGGTTTTATGAGCATTTTGTTCAATGCGTGGCCAAAACCTGTAACTTGAAATATCTATAAATTACCTTATTACCATACCTTATAATTCTAAGGGGAAAAAATATTTAAAAATGTGTATAAAAGAAATAAGTTACCTGAGGAAATGTGTTAAATTAGGTGTGTGAGAGAGGACAGTGGTGCGATGATGCTCCGCCTAAAGAGTGACTGCGGCACGGCTGTTGCCAACTTACACCTCAGTGTGATCGGTAGGCTTCAAACACGTAATTTAGCACACAAGGAGACATTTCCGACATTAATCCCCGTCTTAAATTGCTTTAGACCGCCCTAAACCTCCTCAGGGGAAGGTTGAGTTCCTGGAGATGTCCAGGAAATGCATTAAGATGAAGTGGAAGGCTCCCCGCGATAATGGGGGCAAACCGGTGACTAGTTTTCTCGTTGAGCGACGGGTGGCAGGTAAGAAATCGTGGGACGGAGTGGGAGACGTGAACAGCGGCGCCACCCTCTTCACCGATGATAAAGTGGATGAAGGCGAGGTCTACCAGTATCGCATCCGGGCCGTGAACGAGGAGGGGATGAGTGAGCCGCTGGAGACTGAGGATGTCAGAGCAGGAGAGCCTATAGGTACACACAACACAACACAACATTCAGTATTTGGTATTTCCTCTCTATTCAAGATCGAAACATCAACATACTGTATAGTGATAATACAAACAGCAACAACATGTTATCTACTCATTATCTAGTAATTCTTAAAAGTTTCCTAAAAGGTACATTTTTTACATTTCCATTCACCTTTTTCAGCCCTTTTGTTGTATTAGCACTTCCTGTATTCCTGAATAAACCAAAAAACCTGCTGAAAAAGCTCAAAGAAAATACATTGTGTGGCCTCAGGGTTATGACAGAGTAGAAGATGACATGAAAAAGTAAGGAAATGTTACATGTCGCACCGATTAGAGAAATCAAGGCCAATATCAGCTCGAGTCAGACCTGCAGTTTGATCATAAACACAAGACGCCCATTGCGACTTCTTGGAAAAGGTGAATTGATTTTTAAAAAAAGTGTAATTTTGGCCCCAAATAGCACACTTAAGTTGGCACAAGTTTCCGACGCATTGAAAACAGTAGGTTTCCCCCGATTTTGAATTCTTTCGGTAACAACTGAAGTTACCAGAGAGTATTTTTTGTCAGACTTACACTCCTCTAAAACCCTCATCCAGAACCTCCAGGCGTGGTCTCCCAGCCTCAAGTGTCTGACGTGACGAAGGAAACTATGACCGTGAGCTGGACACCTCCGGGCGACGACGGAGGAGCACCCGTGTTGGGCTACATCCTGGAGAGGAGGAAGAAGGGCAGCAACATGTGGCTGCAGCTCAATAACGATCTCATTACAGGTCAGAGCCTCACGATGTACATATTCAACACAGTTATTGGATTTTTCTCATTACTGGGCCTTATTACTGGTCATTTCACAGATTGGCACTCTGTCTTTTTTTTAATTTTCAGGTTTTAGGCCAGTTTTCTCTGTTAACAAAAATACTAAACAAATAAATGACATCATCTTTCCAATAAGGATTGTACAAAATGCATTTTTTTCCACATTGTTGCCACAACATCTCCACTTTAGTAGCCCCTACAGACTCCAAACTTTCCAGTCTTGTACTTAACAATTATCGGAAGATTTGTTCAGAGGGATTTTTCAATATTGAATTCCTAGCCTGATTTATTTAGGTTTGAACCTCAAAAAACAAGAAAAAATGTGAATTTTTACAGATGTATTCATTACTGTCCAGTTTAATCAAAAAATAAACCATTTATCCAAAATCCCCTCAGAACAAATCTTTTTAACTAATATACCAACAAAATAAAACCATTTGAACCTGGCT